>CAKNYM010039519.1:0-16783 GCA_932195095.1 Andricus curvator
TTCAAGAAACATGTAAACTGCGATACTTGCCACTGAAGAAAGTAGTGCGCGTTCCTCAGAATGTTAAATATAAAATAGAACCATATGTTAAGAAGCAGAAGGTAGTAGAAGAAGAGTTTGATGAAAAGGCCAGTTCTCCGTCCGTGAAAGTCAGCAGTAAAGATGATGCAAATGATGATGATGAAGAAGAAGACAATAAGGGTGAAGAAGATGATGCTGATGATGATACTGATGATGATAAGAATGATGATGATTCCGGAAGTGATTCTTCCTCTGAATATGAAGTAGAAGCAAAACAAACAGCAAAAATGTCAAAATACTGTGATGATCCAAACATATTGGTAGATCGATTGCGGTTACTTTTGCAATCACAAGCAGCTGGAAATAGAAATAATGAATACGCCATCATTTCAATTATTAATGAAATAAGAGATGCTGGCATTATTGAATAATATGTTCAATAGCTGATGTTAATACTTTAACAGTTTAATCTTTTTTCAACTGCCGAATAAAAATTTCTTATATTTGATTGAACATTGCCTGTAATTAATTTAAAAACACTTATAAAATAGAACCAATACCATACTAGATAAACAAAAAGCTTGTCTCTTATTCAATATTATATAGTTCTTTATGTATATCATAATGCTATATGATAAATAAATATAATTTCTTAAAATTTACATATGTGTATTTCTTCACTGCACTCACCTTAAATTATATTAGTTATTTTAAAATAATAAGGAGGCTCGACACATGATTTACGATTCTAACAGTTCATTTAGGGTTTATAATCTTTCAATATCTCCTCCTCCTCCTCCTCCTCCTCCTCCTCCTGATTAAACTTGATTAACTTGAATATTTTTAGCTCATACAAACAGCAGACTTTAAGATCTTCTGTACACGGAAAAAATTTATCCGTGAAGAAGTCACGAACTTGTGGCTAGGTCTCGGATACGAGATAAAAAAATAAACATTAAATCCTTATTTCTATAAGAAATATATGGATAAATTTCGAAGTTTCTTACGAACAGTTCCTGAAAATTTCAGACTGAAATAAAAAGAGGAAAAATTTTATTTGTGCGATTTAATTTTATATTAATTTATAAATTCGCAACTCAGAAGATTCGAACCTCAAACACTGCTCACTCACCAGTTTCTAAACATAAACCAGGAGTGCGTAAACACGCGCAGCCATAGAGGCCAGACAAAATAGGTATTATAAAACTTCTAGCCACTCATCCGACGAGCTCGAGATACACATACGAGCGCACACACGCACCGCGCGTGTGTGCGTGGGCCACGTACAAGGAGACTTAGTTTCGAGTTCCCAGATTTGTCGGGCAAGCTCGTGAGTGCTCTGAGAATCTTTTCCCAATCACTCGTAATATTTTTGTAATTATTCACGTAAAAAAAAAGTGATGAACCGTTTTAGAATTTTCACATCGAGTTCGTCAATCTTTCTCAAAGTTCGTAGGTTATTTACGAAAATACATAAATATCCGATGAAGTTTTCTCATATCCGAGACCTAGCTACTAGTTCGTGACTTTTTTACGGATAAATTTTTTCCGTGTACGTTAGTCGGCATTATAAAATTAGATTGCTTTGGAATTAAAATGTAATATATGTACAAAGAATTCATTTGGAAAGTTCTTATAGCTGATGATGGCATTTCCGGGTGCTTTTTATATAATTGCGAAACTTCAAAGTTATTTTAAATTGTAGAAGTTATATTAATATCTAGTGATTTATTTTTATTTTTAAGTTAATCTAGTATGACTTTCTAAATTTTGAATGTTACTCACATCTCAAATCTCAACTTATCTTTATTTGAAAATGTTTCTCTCCAACTCGCATATCTTATATGATATCGACGGTATTTCGTGTATTTCTCTATATTAGAGAAGATTGAAAATGAATTTTTGTTCTCAAACTTAAATAAGTTTAACTAGAAAGCATGTAGAAAGCACAATTCGTAAGCAGGCATAAAAGTCCTGATATTATTTAAATAACGGAAGAGCTGCAGACAAAATCTGTCAAGTTAGTGAATAACTTTTAGTTAATAATGCTTGGAAGGAATTCAGTGCAAGCAGCCTCAGGTTTCGCGTCATCAATGTTTTTAAAATTTTTCTTGTCTGTATTTTACGTATGAAATTCGAAGCCGGAAGTGTTCTACTCGTCTATAAGCATCTACTTATAGTATGTTACTCCAAAAATTATTTATCTTTATTTTAAATATTTTAAAATATATAAATTTTAATGGAAAAAAGTATAGCTCTATAAAGCTTGATAATAGTAATCTTACTGAAATTACTTGAATACAAAGCGGATTTCAAAAGACTTGCAATATCTGAAATAATGCAGTATGATGAGAGAGAGAAAGGCAGACAGACAGAGAGGAAGAGAGAGAGAGAGAGAGAGACGATAACATTTCACAAATACTGGGTAGTAGAATGTGCGTTCACATTAAACGAAAATTTGTGTTATTTAGCCCAGAAATGAAGCCTTTTTTTAACAATCACCTCTTGAAAAAATCAAAGTGTTCACGCCATTCAGATTGAGAATTTTTAAGCACTGAATCTCTTATGCTTTCTACAAATCTATGCATTTGCTTAAAGATGATCAAAAATAAAACCGTTGCAGCACTGTTAAAAAATTCTTGAATATTTAAGCACTTTTGAATTACAAAGTTAACTGGAATTCCACGTACTGGTAACTTAAAGTGATTTTCATGCATTTGGAAATAAAAATTTATTTATGAAAATCCACTTTATTCTATTTCTATATGTTAAAATAGTGTTTTTATTTTACTTTCATACATAAATTGTGTAGTTTTTACCATATTATAATCCACAGATATTTCAAATTATAAATTCTACGAAATTATATATATATACCGAAGGGCCTATGACAAAGCCACCGGACGCGTCCTCGGGTTGCGGATAGAGGGTCCCTGTACCAAGGGTTTCTGCTGAATATGGTTACAATAATTAATAAGCAGTCGCGGACAATTGTCCAGGGATGGTCCCGAAGGAATAACCCCTAAGCGGAGGTGTAACAACCGTGCCGAAAGCTGAATGGCACCTGGGTGAGGTGTCTCAAACGGTGACTCTGGGATACCGGGCGACCTTTCAGAGTATCAGCCTTATCCTTGCACGCGGGGCTCTACAAGGATGGACTAACCCTTTTCCCTAGCTGCTCGTGGGAACAACAATGACAACACCAAACATAGTTGTAGGAAGTGCGGTTCAAAACAATCGAACGCGCAGGGCTCCCGACAATGGGTCGGACAACAATGCGGGATCTCGTTACTTTTGAGTGGACGGATCGACTCAGGGACGACCTGCTGGAGTGCTATGATACCAGTATGGCCCCTGAACGAAAAGGTTACATGGCGCGACTGCATGCTCTGTGGTGCGAGAAACACCCAGAGCTCTCGGATTTTTCGCAAAAACGTCTGCGAAACCGTGCCGAGGACCTCCGGAAAAGGGGTTATATAAGCGGAGCGCCTACACAACCGCAGCCAGAACAAGCCGGCAACAGAGAAAGAGAGGCGACACTGAGACCAGCCTCGAACAGGCATCCAATAGAGGGAGAACGATGCTTCAAGACCCGGAGAAACATCAACATTCAGGTTTCTCCCAAGCCCAAAGATCTGACTGAACTGGATGATGAGCTTCGTGGAGATTTTTCCGAAGAATCCGACCTCTGGACTATCAATTGTAGTGTGTACAATGCAGCGAGAACTTTGGCAGATGCAAACCGTAAAACAAAACCAACGGTTGATCATAAGACCAAAAGACGAATGCATCAACTTAGCACAAAGATAGGCTGGGCAAGACAGTACGCGTCCCGCATTCAGTGTGTAATTGACTACATAACATCTGGCAGGACTTTCACTGCCAAGGTTCGACAGTTCACGCGCGAACTGCGGATCCGTCATCACACAATCAACAAGTCAAAGCTACTGACCATCAGGCAGCATATTGTTGACAGAATACGAGTATTATCTGACGCTAGGAGAAGTCTAGAGCGGAGAGAGAGGTGGGTCAGAGAAAATCAACAGTTTACGTCTGACCCATCTCGATTCTTCCAAGACCCTCCAGTTACTGTCGACCATCCGCCCAAACCAGAGGAGTACGAAGCATTTTGGAGAGAAGTCTACGAAGTCCAACATCCACTTAAAGACGGCTCAAAGAACATAAACAGCTTCAAGGAGCTGTGCAATGCCCTCATCACAGCTGAGGAGGAATGCCCACCTATCACTACCGAGGAGGTGAAAAACGTATTAAGAGGCATGAAGAACTATTCCGCTCCGGGACCAGATGGCATCAAGACCTTCTGGTGGAAGAAGTTTCCTTCAACCCACCAGCATCTGGCCCGAATTTTTACCTCATATCTAAAGTCGGAAGAGCCTATTCCGGGGTGGTTGGTGGAAGGGCGCACAGTGCTCCTGCCGAAGACGGGCAACTTAGCTGACCCTAAGAATTACAGGCCAATAAATTGTCTGAACACACTGTATAAGATCTTCACAGCTATCCTAAATGATAGGATTGTCCGGACAATTGGACCTGTATGGCGAGAGATGTATGAACAACGTGGCTCAAAGAAAGGCGTAGCAGGATGTCGGGAGAACCTGCTCATCGATAGATGTGTCTGTAAAGACGCAGCATACTATCAGCGATTTCTATCGATGGCCTGGATTGATTACCGGAAAGCTTTCGATTCAACCTCCCATAAACTTATCATCTGTCTGTTGGAAAGCCTAAAGGTTCATCCACACATCGTGAGGTGCATAGAGACATTAATGCCGCTTTGGAAAACCAGATTTACTATCTCATCTGGAAAACATCGTGTGATCACTAACAGTATCACCTTTCAGAGAGGTGTATTTCAGGGCGACACCATGAGCCCTCTCCTCTTTTGCCTCACATTATTGCCACTATCTCTCGCACTTCGCCATTCCGAAGGGTATCTCTGCGGCAAACCTGGAAACCGAAAGCATAAGGTCACTCATGTATTTTACATGGATGATCTTAAGATCTATGCTAGGAATCAAGAGAAACTACATCTAGCTCTGAAAATTGTCAAAGAGTACACTCAAGAGATTGGAATGGAATTCGGGTTAGACAAATGCGCCAAGGTTAATTTAAAGAAAGGAAAACCTAATGGCATCCCCGAAGATCCTGAGCTCGTTGACAGAAGCGCTATACGACACCTTTGCGCTGGAGAGACCTATACATACCTGGGCGTGCCACAGAGCCGCATTCAGGACGCGACATCTATAAAGGATACTCTCCGATGCAGATACAAACGTCTCATCCGGCAGATTTAATCTTCCGAACTGTCGGCGAGAAACAAAGTATCTGCAACGAACATGCTTGCCGTCCCGGTAGTACTCTATTCATTTGGAGTGGTTCCATGGACGAAGGACGAGCTCACATCCCTTGATATCGGGACGCGAAAGGTTTTGCACATGAACAAGAGCATGCACCTTAAGTCTTCTGTTCCGCGACTTTACATCTCACGCCGCCTAGGTGGTCGCGGAATACTGAATCTTGAATGTCTTCACAACAGACTCATTCTGGGTACAGCACATATAGTTGCAAATGGACAAGACCCTCTTCTTAAAATGGTCAGGAAACACGAAGAAGTGGGAAAAGGGGCGTTTCTGTACAAAGCAGCGGAGGAGGCTGCTGAAACACTCGGCATTGACTTCAATATTAGGGGTGAGCAAAATGCATTAAATCTTATCCATCTTGAATACTCACTCCTGAAGGCCCGGATTAAGAAAGCACAGGAGAAAAACTTCCACGAACAGCTCCTCGACAAGAGGATGCACGGCATCTTCCACAGAAATGTGGAAGATCAGTCGATGTCGTATGAGCTAACGTTTGCTTTCCTTAGATCACCCGGATTGAAGTCGGGCACGGAGGTCTTCATTTTGGCATGTCAAGACGGTGTCATTTCCACTCTAGCATACCGTCGCCACATTTTGAGCCAAGAATACCTCTCCGCTAAACGCTCCTAGAGAAATAGAGTCAATTGTCGAAAATGAGAGGTGCCGCATATACTGGAACTTCATATTCTCGACAATTGTTTCTGTTGCGCACTCGAGGCCTGACATAGTTCTCCTTAACTTCGAGAAACGAACCATGTTCGTTATCGAATTTTCGGCACCAGCTGACAAAAACGTCACAGCCAAGGAGAAAGAAAAGAAAGAGAGGTATAAAGACCTTATAAGGGAGTTGCGGAGGTTATACCCGGAATATTCTGTTAAGCTAATCGTCTTGATCATCGGCGCTCTTGGAGGTGCCAAGGTTTCACTGGTTAATAGCCTGAAAAGCATCCCTGCGTGTCAAAAAAATGCTGAGACACTTGCGGGGAAAATGCAGAAGGCGGTCGTCCTTGGGTCGCTCCGTGTCGTCAGGGTGCACGAGACTTTTGCCGGACCATCATATTGAGTTCGTCGCAGACTGTAACCACCTCTCTCACGGTCGTGAGACGTGGTTACAGCTGAAATTTTACCGCGATTTCGCTGGGAGCGGGTGCAATTTTTCAGATTAGCACCCGCTCCCGGCGAAATCCTGCGGTTGTCCTTATGACAAACTTTTAACTATATATATAGAATTCAAAATCTCGAGCTAACATATAAGTTACTTCATATGTATTTAACTTTAGACCTTCAAAAGGATTTCAGGATGAATATTTCACAGGGAAAGTTAAAAAAAATTTGATCAGAGGGAAATCATTGGTTAATTCTACCGTTTTTTTTTTTTTACAACTGAAATTAATAATTAGTGTGGAAGCTAAAATGAACATACTTTAAAATTATCGTCTTAGAATTTCAATGTACACTGTACATGAAATTTTATGTACGTGAGTCCTGAGCAATAATATTTTAACACTTGAATTATAATCCTGAAAAATTTTAAAATATAATTTTTAATGAATGAAAGATAACCATTTTAAACCTATTATTCTTGGTAGTTATTTAAAGTGCTTCTTTTATAAATTCTCTGTCTCTCCCGGATTTCCAGGGTTTTCCTAACCTGCGGTCATCCTGATTAAAGAGACGTGAAAATAAGTTATTTATGAAATGGTTAAGCTTTAATGATTTTTATAATAGTTATAATATATAAATAGAGTATGTATGCCTCTTTGTAATACACTGATAATATTAGGTTTTTTCCGGAACAAATTTTTACTAATTTTAAATTGGAATATGAAACCAAATGAAGTTACTGCTCAAATGAAAAGGAGAGTTTTATCGCGTATATCAAAAAGATTAAACTAAAGGGTAATTATAATAAAACCAAAAAATCGTAAGTATGAACACGGTTTTGAAAAAGGTTACATTGAAAATTAGGTTTATAGAAATTTTCACAATTAATCAAATAATTATTCAGTACTAGTTACATATATCCTTAAAGAATACCAGGGTACAAGCTTAAAATGCTTGTTGGACATGTCATCAACCTTATTATCTTCTTACAATGATTGCAATCATCGAGCTATTGGAATTAAACCAAATGAAGTTACCGCTGAAGAGAAAAGAAAATTTTATTGTAAATATCCAATAACTTTAAACTAAATAGTAATCATAAGGAACGAACCAATTTAAAACGAGAGAAAACGTATGTGTTGGCAAGTATAAAAAATTTAAAAAAAAGATTACACTCCGCATTGGATAACAGAAATTTTAACATTTATAATAGGAGCAATAACTTCAAAAGTTAAACACTCTGACAGTAGTAAGAAAGTTCGGAAATAAATCGTATGTAAAATGCTTGGGATTCGATGATTCTCATAATAGTTGTATCACTAATTCAAAATTATAAAACACTTTTATGTATTCAAAAATTAAATTATTTATTTAAAAAATTATTATTTAGTTCATGGAAAAATGAAGATTTCTTACAGAATTTTTTTGTTCAAATTATTAAAACCGATTTAATGTGAAGACATCATGGAATCAAAAAGAAAAAATGTCATTGACAACGAATTTGGAAAATTTTAATGAATTTAAGAAAAAGTAATATGAATGTCATAAAGTGTGAAGTTGTTTCAAGTAAAAATACAATTCTTTATTTTATTTATGTTTTGCCAATGAGTGAAGTAATCTGCTGGTATCGATAAACAGCTTGTGTATATTTTTTCTCGTGTTCTAATATCATATGTACCTGAAGCTCCGAACGTTCAAATGAAAGAAATATTTTCCCCCGATTTCTATTTTACTCATAAATATTGCTGCAGTTGCAATTTAAAATATGCATTATAATTCTGTTTCAATAATAAATTATTTCCAATAAAAGTAAACGAACATTTGAGCACTTTTTCTGGTTTATAAAGTCATCAGTAAAAAAATTCGTTTATTTGAACGTTCAGAACTTCAAGCACATTAATATCATTCTGTATTGAACATTAATTTCACGGAAATTCTGTATTGTAATTATGATGACGTCATCTGAATGGAATTTTGTTTATCAGAAATTATTTATTAACATATGGAATATGACACCTCTGGCATATGATGTCGGCGCGCATCAAAGGGGTCATGAGTGAATCAGACAAAATTAGAAACCATTTTTTTAAATTTAATATGACACCATTGCAATAAGCATTCAATATAAGTTATTTCATACATAGCTGAAAACGCCACATTGGTTCATTACATCTGATTTTAGCGAATAACCAGTGCATCAAGATCTCTAAAATCAACACGGCTAAACAAGTCTAGATATTATTAAGTTCTAGATAGTGACGTAGATTTTTAGAACACAAACTCTAATAATGCTTCAACATTAAATGAAAGAGCTCTCAATCACATATCTCATCTTTCGTTCACGCTCGAAACTCGACACGGGGATACAGACTTTAAGATCCTGAATATATGACCTACCATAAGAAATGGTTTATTTATTTAGACTCCTTTCATATATACCTATACTATTCAATTCAATTTTGAATATTTCTTTTTTTTAATTTGATTAATATCATCTTTATTATCTTCAAGTTTTAGAAGGTTCTAAATTATAATCGACGTGTCTATAGACACGTAAAATTCATTTCTCACAATTGAGCAGTATCATATGATGATGCCATCAAAAAATATTCTATAAACTTAGCACGGACATGAACCACTACAGCTGCAGAATTTTCTCAATGTTTGTCAGGTGGTCAACTGAAAAAAATCAATCTCGTGGTGAACAATCTCAGACAAACAGTACGTCACCTCAACAAATGCTAAGAACTATTTCTGAAAATGATACCAACAGCCAACAGCCATACCACGCTGAAAAAACCAGTTCTCGTCAGATCACTGAAGTTAAGCAGCGTTGGGCGCGGTTAGCACTTGGATGGGTGACCATTCGAGAAAACTGAGTGCTGTTGGCACATCGTGGGTGTGGTGAGCCCACACTTGTAGTTATTTACTACAAGTTATCAACCTAGAAACACTACCCGAATCGGGTAGTGTCACGCCTACCCCGAAAGGGAAATGGCATAATGGTATACATACAACGTAAATTTATAATATCAAAGAAAGAGACGCTCTACCGCCGCGCCGGACGCCATTCTTGGAAAAATATCGCACGAAATTTAAAAACAAGTGACAAAACAACATACCTGTATTACACATCGTGTTATAAAATACCATGGATGCCTAGGCAGATAAAAATTAAGCTTACTTAGATAATCAAAGCTAAGTTTTATCTAATATGCTATTTACTTGTTATTTAAAAAATCAAAGACAAGCTCCCATACTTATGACGTAGTGCTAAAATGTTTAAACCATTCGCTTGTCAGCAATATTAAAGGCAATACCGCCAAAGGATTTGTTATTAGAAATATCAAAGAGATGACGTCAGATGAGTGACACATTATATTTCTAAAAATTATATAACGTAAATTGACAACGTCAAAGAAAAAGCCGCTCAACTTCCGGATGCCCTTCTTAGAAAAATGTCGCTCGAAATTTAAAAACAAGTGCCAAACATACATTTGTTACACATCATGTTATACAATACCATGGATGCCTTAGCTGATAAAAATTAAGCTTATTCAGATAATCAAAGACGGCTTTTATCTAATATGCCATTTCGGCTTTAGAAAGAATCTCAAAAACAAAATCATATTTCTCCTATCAAACGTAAATTAACAATATCAAAGAAAGAGCCGCTCAAACACCGGATGCCCTTCTCGGAAAAAAATTTCGCTCGAAATTTGAAAACAAGTGACAAACAACATTCCTTTGCTGCCTCTAAAAGAATAATACCGATAACGTCATCAACTCTGAATCTTCCAGAAGGTCGGTAACATGTCGGTAACAGTAATCTATAGCCAGAAGCGGCTCAGCTCATCTACTATCATACAATATTATATTATATATTAATTTATTATTATTATTCTTATAATATATTACACTGTGTAGAATTGTGATAACCGAATCCATATAAAGTCAGATATGGTTCTACACGTCGCAGAATTTCTCGGGGACGAAATATATTGTTTTCAGAGGAAATTAGGCGATACATATTTGTCCGATTTGCAAAAAAAAAAAATTATTCCTAACATGTTTTGCATATTTCAATTTTGTGCTTTGTTTTTCAAAATGCCCAATTTTTTCTATAAACCTCTGCAACTTTTGACCTAACTGAGATATGTACCTTTTATTTTTGATTCTAATAGCGTTGATTGTCTTCTTTCGTATTACGCTGGAAAATTTGAAAAAAGTTTCAAATTAAGAAAATGGCGGCGCTTTTTCTGAAAAAACTAAAAGTAGATTTTCTCAAAAAACCCACCTCCTCTAGTATAAAACTTACAAGATATCTTCCTTATGAAAGTATAAATTAAAAAAAAAATTGTTAGGAAATATAAAGTTTGGTTTTTTGAGAAAAACTACTTTTCATTTTTTTTTTTAGAACTGCGGCTTTTTTGTTAATTTGAAACAGGCGGATCACGAAAGAAGCCAATAAACGTTATAAGCAATAAAAAAGAAAAAGTATAAATATCTCAATTAGGTCAAAAGTTGTAGAGATCTAATGAAAAAAATTGTTTTTTTGTTGTTTGAAAAACAAAGCACAAAATTGAAATACTCATAACTTCTTCAGAATTTTTTTTTTTTTTTGAAAATGGAAGAATACTTATCGCCTAATTTCGTCTAAAAAAAATTTATTTTGTTCGTGATAGATTCTGCGACTTCATGTGTAGAACCCTGTTTCATTTTAAATGGATTCGGTATAACATTTTTTTGAAAGCCTCCAGGAGACTTAGTTTTTGCAAGAGAAAATTTTATGTGCGTATCCGAGCCCTCATTTCAGGTATATATTTTAAAAATGGAAAAATTCAGGATGAAAAATCGTACGTAATTGTGTGCAACACATAGTTGGGTGGCGATGATGTTGTTTTTTAGCTACTTCGTACATTTTTTTTTAAATATAGGAAATAATAGCATTTAGATATATAGAATAATAGCAATGTATACCATTAAGCCATTTCCCTTTCGGCGAGCCTCTAGGGGTAAGCGTGACACTACCCGATTCGGGTAGTGTTTCTAGGTGGATAGTTTCTTGTAGTAAATAACTACAAGTGTGGGCTCACTACACCCACGACCGCCAACAGCAACGCAGTAGTATCAGACGCTCACCCATCCAAGTACTAACCGCGCCCAACACTGCTTAACTTCAGTGATCTAACGGGAACTGGTGTTTCCAGCGTGGTATGGCCGTTGCCATAAATAAATAATAATTGAGGTACAATAAAGCCAAATAAAAAGAATCATTGTCTAAAGTAATTGTTTTCTTATTTGAGCAGACATTAGTAGACTGTGATTCTAATCAACTATACTTTTTGCATGCGTATGAGTTGATGATATAGTGTACATTAGAAATAATCATTGTCTAAAGACATCTGTTTTGATTCGAGCAGATAGAAGTACACAAGAGCTCGAATATAAGAGCGGCTGTTTTAGAAGTCCCTAGAACCGCTGGCCCTTGCAGTTTCGGAAGGGCCGCCGTGCGCGAGTACTCAGTCGAGTATATTAGGCATTAGAATTGGAAACGGTTCAGACGGCCCTTACTGTTTACGTTTCGAGGCACTGATTTCCTAGCAAGGCCAGTGCGAGGCAACCCCCGAAACTGCTCTTATATTGGAGCTCTTGTGCAGACTGTAATTCTAGTCAACCATACTTTTTTTGCATGCGTATGAGTTGAAAATATATACTGAACAATAAAAACAATGAAAAACAAAAAGAATCATTGTCTGAAGTAATTTTTTTTTAATTTGAGCAGACATCAGTAGACTGAGGTTATATTTGAATTTCATAACCTCAAAAATCCTACGAAACTATAAGTTTCATGGATTTCATGTATGGATTTTTTAATTTTGAGGTTATATCCGAATTCTGTTACCTCAAAAGCCTTGTGAAACCGAGTTTCATTCAAATCGCAACATTTGTTTGAAATTATGGTATCTACCATTGTTTCCATTACTTGATTGAAATGATCAAATCTGTATCTTGTGATAATTTTGAAATCAAATCGACTACACCTGGCGCCACCTGGCGTAAATGCATCGGTCGATATTTATCATTTTCATAAATAAACTTTTTTCTTCCCCCGACTCTGTGCCATGCCACAAACGGTCCTTTAATATTTTTGAATATTTTCCGAAAATTTTTCCGCGATATTTTAATTTTTAAATATGGTGTCACAAGCTGTGACGCCTAATTAACATTTATAATCATATTTATTATATTATTCATGATTATGATATTAAAATGTAACGCGAGTATATAAAACTAAGCTATTGGTCCCGAACCTATGTATGTACTCGGGTGCTGGAACGCACACTATTTAAATTGACGCATGTATCAAGTATAATGTTCCATGCATAGCGACTAGGTGCTCAGCGAACGCACACTATTCATTCTCACGTATGCATGAGATATAACACGCACTATGCGCAAGGGCTGGGGGGACTTCCCGATGACACAGGGTCAGTACAAATATATGAAAAGCAAAGGCGTTATGATTGGATGAAAACAAAACGTGTATCTATGTGTACCTTTATGGGGCACATTTTATAACATGGTATGTATCACATATACGTACCCCATCAAGATATATAAACCCACTAAATTATTAGCAAAGGGTTCAGTACAATTTTTAATTCTGTCGCCGTCGGTTTGACTTTGAATCTCAGCCAATCATTTAGTTAACTCTCACAGTATATTTTTGTCATTCTGTCGTAGTCAGTTCAATTTTGAAATTCAGGCAGTCAATCAGTTATTCAATCAGCTAATATAATTGTAATTCGTATGCACGAGTTATAACTCCATATCACCCTAGAAGTATTTATTTTTTATGTTGAACTGGCTCGAAATATAATATAGTGTAATTACGCGACGCCAATTTTGGATTATCAGTTTGTTTGTGTGCGTGTGTGTACGTGTATTTCTGAATCAAGAAGCCTATTAGCACCAACATTTGTTAAGTTCTTATGTGTATGAACTATTTCAAAAACACTATTAGTGGCACGTCTTAATGTGTAAACAGTCATAGCCGCAAACGAGAGACAAGATCAACATCATCCTTGTACCATCATTTGGAATCCTTTACTAACACTTGACCATAAAACGTGTTACTTGAACCTGGAAACAGTTGCGGATCGACAAACACTAAGTATTGACACAGTTTAACCAATATACGACATTTACTACAGGGCCAGCAACGTGTTACTTGAATCTAAAAACATTTCCGGATCCACAAACATCAAGTATTGACACAGTTCCTACAGGGCTCGTTATTATATTTGGAAACACCATTATACTATATACTCAAGATATTATACGAAGGACGATACTTGGGAACCGACGGACCGTTTAACATATTTACTTCGATCTTCAAGGAATATCTACGAATCCTCCAATCTACGTATGTATTCAATGATAATTTTAATTGTCAAGCATTTATTCGATCAATTTCGAAACTCACCTTTCTTGTATTGTTCAAGGTGGAGCCCATCTGTGAAATATCTCGAACTGCAGCTGTGACTAGTTAATTTTCAAAGACAATCACTTTTATTGTAAAGTCTAAATAAATTTCTATCACTGTAAAACTAATACCTCTCATTGTATAAGGGTTTCCCGTGTGGGGTTGCTGGTCCCCCATCGGGCGCCTCCCCAGGTTGCGGATAGGGGAACGCCTCCCAGATATGGGTGGTACCGGGGAAATCAAATACCCGGGGTGGACAAAAACCAGCTAGGGGAAGGAACCCCGAACAAGAAACCAATCATGAGCGCGTACGAAAAAAACACACTACCCCAAGGGAGTAGAAATCTCCCCGCCGGTTCCGATCGGGTGCAAGCCCCGGTGGCCGGTGCCGGTTCCATGGATTTTGGGGGGAACCAATCGTACTTTGACAGGAGCGTCTGCGAGGAGTTAGGTGGTCCTTTGGACGTGACGGAGGAGGTGGAATTGTCGATCAACAAGGTGGACATCGCAGAAATGGATGCCAAACTCTCAGAGACGTATGCTCTATTTGAAGAGTTGAGAGGCACCATAAAAGAAATGGTGGATTTTAGCAGCACAAAGAGAAATATGTGGCTGCCAATTAGGGATGGGCTGGAACGAGCGGAGCGGCTCATGAAGGAACTGCGCGATCACTCTATGACGACCGAAGGGCTTCATAGGGATTTGATCGAAAATGTTGGACGAACTGCCCGAACGAGAGCCATGACTCGAAAGAAGAAGTCAAAAAGGAAGACAGACGAAAGCTGCACTCAGACTGAAGACGCCGTGGTAACTCCCTCAGTCCAGTACCGGAAGAGAGAGAGGGAGTTGACTCTGAGTCCTATTGAGGCGAGCACATCGAGGCCACAACAGAAGAAGCAGAGGACCCGTCCTGCTGCAGTGACCTCAACACCGAAGAAGGACGAGGAAAGGGTGCCTACACAGGCTACCCAAGCTAGAAAGAAGAAGGTGAGAGAGAGGCGAGCTAGACCCGAGGCGGTTATTATAAAACCAGCCGAGGGTTTCAGCTACGCAGAGGTCCTGAAGGACCTCAAAAGTAAGGTGAAACCTGACACCCTTGGTGTTAAAATTAAGGGTGTCAGAGAAACCAGGAACGGGGAGGTCCTTGTGGAAGTAGGACCTGCAGCGGACGGCAGAATGAAGCTGTCTGCTGCTATTAGAGAGGTCATTGGAGAAGGTGGTAGTGTGAGGGAGCTTGTCCCTCGCACTGAGGTCGAGGTCTTGGACCTCGACACCACTACTGTTTCGGAGGAGGTTGAGGCTGCGGTCAAGAAATGTCTTGGAGCAGACTCACCTAAGCAGATAAGAGTCACTCTCACGAAAAAGGCCTTCAGAGGAACGCTGAAGGCATTCGTGGGAGTAACAGAAGAACAAGCGCAGAAAATAGTGCAAGCAGGACACCTGAAGGTGGGATGGGTGTCCTGTCGGGTACGAAAAAAGATGGAGGTGATGCGCTGCTATCGCTGCCTAGGCTTTGGCCACATGGCAGCGAACTGCGAGGGTCCAGATAGGACAAAATCATGCTGGCGGTGCGGCAAAGGGGGGCATATTGCTGCGGTATGCGAAAGCACACCGCAGTGCTACCTCTGCGCCGCAAAGGAAGATAAGCCCCGGACAGACCATCTTCCGGGGACCATGAGATGCTTGGCGTTCAGAGAGGCAGCCTCGTTGAAGAAGCCTCTTGGACGTGCAAGCTAACATCGAAGCTGGGCAGGTCCGACGAGAAGCCCAGTCTACCAGAAGAAGGCCAAGCTGGCCCATTGGACGAAGGCCGAGGCACGGCCAAAGAACGGCACCCCCTGAAGTAATGCGAAAGCGGTTCCGGGGGGACATCTGCCAAGAAGGAAAGGGTGGTGGTTTTTAGTGGGTCCCTTGGTGGCATTATTATAATGACAAATTTGATTTTGTATAATGTATAATTATACGCAAGGTATAATTGAATATTATATAAGTCAGAGTCATTGTAGTGATGTGACTAAGATCCCCACACTACCGAGAAGTGCGGACCCTTCACGGTGTGTTTTTGAACATTTTCCACCAGCCCTCGTAAAAAAAAAAAAAAAAAAAAAATCACCATCTCCATAAGGGTTTAATAAGCTAGTTACGACGTAACATATTACCCTTTACTTTTTGGTGCATCGGCCGGGAAACTTAAGCCAATGAGATCAAAGGTATTGGGTGTTTGATCGTCCTAAAAAGCTAAAATCAAAGGAAAACCTGAACCAATGATTAAATAAATTTTTTACAACACTATCATGAAAATGGCGTGTTTTCGTACTTATGATCTGTGTGTAATGTGGCGCATTTCGAACGATGCGAATAAAGAACGTACGAAATGAGGAATGCTTACGAAAAGGCCTCTTTTCGTAAGCATTCCACATTTTCACAATAAGTGAAAGGAAGATAGTTAGATAAAGACGGAAATAGGTCGATGTTTTCAGCGACAACTGTAGCGCGCACGTCTCGCGACATACCGTGCAGAAATATATACGCTATAAAAACTAATCAGTACTTAAAATATTAAATTTTGTCTTTTCAAACTGATAACATTTTTTTATGAGTAAACTATAAACTTTTATTAGTAATTTGTAATAAAAAAGTAATTTTTCATTTATCTAATTTAAATTTTCCCGCAACTTTGACTTGAGCAAGTATAGCGCACCTAGCGGCGTAGAGGCTACCGGCTTTTATAACCTTATTTCTGAATGCTGTCACGCGTTTGTTGGTTGGTTTTTTTCCAGACGGGGGG
>CAKNYM010039521.1:0-21842 GCA_932195095.1 Andricus curvator
GTAATCTAAATGGTTTACCTGCATAGGAAATATATCATGCTAACGTGGAAAACCTTCAATCTTCTGGGAAAATTCAATTTGGTAATAGAAGTGGAAAAATTGTCCAAAAAATCTGTTATAATTCCAACTGTTTTTGAAAAGTCCCAAATAATACACCCAGGAAAAATGTCCTATATTTTGGGAGATTTGTTGGAAACTCATAATATACGATATATTTCCTAACGTTTCTGGAATATCCCAAATTTTTTTGTTTGAAAAATTTGCCGATATTCTATTGGAATAATGATAGATTTTTCTCGGGGAAATATTTCACCTGTAGTATTCGAAATATTTGTACTGTTTCGTGTGCAAAATTTCCAAATTTGTGTACAGTGTAGAAAAACGACATACTGTGATGGATTCCAATAAGAACTTGAGTGCAACAGATTTATGATCGGTAAGACAGTCGCGATGCGGCGAAATTCCTGGCAATTAACATCGCGCACATTGCCATTTTTTTGTCGCTCCAAATACGTCATATGAGGACACTCCAGCACCAAATAACGTAATCGATCGGGACAAAGAACCGGGGAAAGTTGATCACACGTGGGTTCGGGTCGGGTCGACACTCGAAAGTCCTCTTAGAACCCCGTGAGGTGGGTTATAATCGGGAGTGATGAGAGAGGGTCGAGAACACAAGCAGGTGGGCGTGTCCCAAATGCGCAGACGCCACGTGACCCTGTCACTAGGAAAGGCGGGACTTGTGGCGAACAAGCGACACGGCCGCCGAATGAACCGGTGTTGTGCGGTGACGTACCACCGGACTCAGCGGGACTCTCTCGTCGCGTTCTGAACATCTCCTAGCACGCCGATTTCGTTCTTGGTTGTCACCTGTTCGAAAAACCAGTATTTATTGCTAAAAACAACTGACTACATCGATCCTCGACGCGTCGATTCCCTCTTAAGAGATGTTGAGTCCTCTCGGGAAATTCACCCGATTTCGGAATCCGCGGGTAACTAAAGTAAAATCCACGCGATGTGATCAGGAATAAAGAGAATAGATCAATTTCCACTTGAAAACCAAGACAGGCTCTGGTAAGGTGGGATTTCGAGGAAAATCCCGGTGGGTCGTTATTTCAAGCAATTTGGACCGCTTCCTGAGGCTCAACCATTTGTTTTAACCATTTTCCCCCGGTCGATTTCCTATCCCAATTCATGATGCTCGTGCCGCCAGACATAATGGCCGCCCAATCAAGCAAGATGCTCTACCAGATAAACAAGTACTACGGAGAGCGAGTTCAAGCCCGTATGGGCCAGGTGCAAAAAACAATCCGGGAAGTGTGCAAGGTGGTGCAGGATGTGCTGAAAGAAGTGGAGGTCCAAGAGCCGAGGTTTATTTCCTCTCTGACGGAGTGCAACGGCCGTTATGAGGGACTGGAGGTGATTTCGCCCGGAGAGTTCGAGGTGGTCCTTTACTTGAATCAAATGGGTGTCTTCAACTTTGTTGATGACGGAACCCTTCCTGGATGTGCAGTTCTGAAGCTCAGCGACGGCAGGAAAAGATCAATGTCCCTCTGGGTGGAGTTCATCACAGCATCAGGATATCTCTCCGCGAGGAAAATCAGATCCAGATTTCAGACTCTAGTCGCTCAAGCTTGTGACAAGTGCACATATCGGGATTCTGTCAAAATGATTGCCGATACTACCGAAGTCAAATTGAGGATCCGGGAACGGTACATTGTGCAAATCACACCAGCTTTTAAGTGCTCAGGGGTTTGGCCAAGATCCGCTGCGCACTGGCCAATTCCTCACATTCCCTGGCCACATCCTAACTTGGTAGCGGAAGTTAAGACGGAGGGATTCGATCTTCTTTCGAAGGAGAGTGTCGCACTTCAGGGGAAACAATCGGCAATGGAAGGCGATGCTTGGGTTTTGTCTTTCACTGAGGCAGAAACGAGACTTTTGCAGGGAGGGTGCAGAAGACGCTGTCTTAGTCTTTTAAAGACCCTAAGGGACCGGCATCTTGATCTACCTGGTAATCCAGTTACGAGTTACCATATGAAAACTTTACTGTTGTATGAGTGTGAAAAACATCCGTTGGAAACTGAATGGGACGAGAGTTCACTTGCTGATCGGATTAATGGAATTTTCCTTCAGCTCATATCCTGTCTTCAGTGTAGAAGGTGTCCACACTATTTCCTTCCGAATCTAGACCTATTTAAAGGAAAGTCACCTAGTGGGTTGGAGAACGCAGCTAAACAAGTATGGAGATTAACGAGAGAGCTTCTAACTAATAGCCGCGCTTTGGAAAAATTATAGCTTCCGGGTTTACTATCATATTAATGGTGAAAGTAAACATCAGAGAATGTTTGAGTTTGTTACTATGAATGCTAAAATGTGATTTTTGGTTTAATATTAGACTATGTATCTTCTACACTGGATGATTTTTAATTCCGACACGATTATTTATAATGTGCATCTACTTTTGAAATTAGATCACTTGAAAAAATTAAAGAATACCCATGTAGTCAATAAATTATCATGTCTTTCCGATCCATTATAATTTGAAATTGGGTAGTCTTAAGTGAAAATAATTGTTTTTAGCAACAGTTGAATTATGAGCAAGTATTTAACCCCTAGGGTACGGTCTATAAAAATGTAACGTTCCGTACGGACATGGGTTATAGCCTAACCCGGCAACTTTGATCGACTGTATGCCAAAATGGCACTACTTTCAAATTCGCTCGGGTTATGCTAACTCACTCCGTACCCTGAGGGTTAAAATGACACGGAGAAAAATATGTTTGCTGGAGCTATACACTGTTAAAAATGTTTGCAATTTTAATATACATTTAATATACATTTGTATATCAAATCTAAAATCTAGGTATACGAAATCGCCATTAAGAGACTATTGTATTAAATTTCATATACCGCATATTGATCATTTATCAGAAAAGTCAGATATTTGCACTTTACACAAATTAAAAACAATTTTGGTAGCAATTTTCAATTATAAATAATCAAACATAATATCTTCTCCTAGATAAATATAAATTACACTGGCTTTTAAGAGAAAAGTTCAATTAAACAAATAATTAAGTAACCTAACCTCCAAGCACCTGTACTCACGTTAAAATTCTGACATTCACAGCGAATTTTAGAAAAAATTCCACCCGTACGTTGCACTTTAATTGTAAGTAGGAATTAAGTCGACAAATTCAAGATTATTCCTTTATTTTTTAATATTTGACAGGATGTGAAGGAATCAAAAAACTTGTTGTTTTCACGCACTCTGTTTTACCGACTTTAATATACATGTATATTAATTTTACAACATGATGTTATATTAAAATTAATGTACGGTATGTGCAAATGACTTTACTCACATGTATATTAAATTTCGATCAGATTTTTTTAACAGTGTAGTAACTTCAGTTAAAATCTGAACAGTACAGCTTTTCTGTATAAAGCTTACGGAATTTTCTGCAGTTTATAGAATTTGCAGTAGTTTTACAAATTTGTGGATAATAATACGGAAGCTTTCTGTAAAATTGACAAACTTTTTTATTAGAGTTTACAGATTGAATTATTGTGGAAAATATTTATAAATTTATAAGATTACTGAAAATACTGTAAAATCTGCAAAAAATTCAGTAATTCTCACAAAAAAGCTATGCTGCTTTTAACTGAAAATCCCTTAATTTTAGCAGACATTTTTTTTTCCTTGCTTTTTTCTACTATAATATTAGGGCTGTTACAAGTCTTGAAAGACCTGGAAGATCTGGAAGACCTGGAAAAGTAATGGAATTTTTAAAGCGTTCTGGAAAACCTGAAAAAGTCATGGAATTTCGTACTAATGACGAGAAATTTTTCATTAGCACCTATATTTCAAACTTTTAACAATAATTGTTGAATAAGAAGTAAAAAATAAAATAAAAAATAAAAGTACTAAAATAATTATTATTTGAGTAGTTTACGGCGAATTTTTAAATTTCGAATTCATACGAATTGATTTATTCACTGATAAAAAAAAATATGATTGAGAAATTGATCACTCTTGAAATCTGGTATACAAAGCTTCATGAAATCATTGAATTTTTTTTAATCTTCTGAAATATTTTGGAATCTTTAAAATGTTTGAAATCATTGTGAAATTTTTGAAATATTTGTGCAATTATCGAAATCTTTCTGATCTCTTCGGAAAGATTTAGAAATTTTTGTGAAATATTTGAAATCTTGTGTACACTCAAAAGTCGAGTGGTCAACTCCTCGATCTGATTATGATAATTCCAGACTTATAAGAACGATTTTATTAATAATAATGAGAATATTTTAGAATTCAATAATTGTTGAAAAGATATTTACATTTGCATTAATTAATAATTGTATAAGAAATTGTTGGTATAAATTAGTCTGCGATCAGTAGAGTGTTTTAAAATTGAGTTTAATAGACTGGAAACTACTAATTTAGGTTAAGAGAGTAGAAAATATATAGATGTACCAGAAAATTGTCAAGTGTCAACAATATGGAAAAAGTACATCGTCATAATATTTCTACTACGTTTTGTGATAGATTTCCTATAAAGGCTGATAAAATACTCATGAGATTTTACTTAATTATGAAAGATCTACAATCCACAAAGAAACTATGTATAAAAGAAAACTGAATACAACGTACATTCTGTTGATTAATAACAAGTCATTAGCTTACCTGGAATAACGTAGTATTCTTCAGTGAGATTATAAAATAATTCCACTGCAATTAGTACACTCAGAAAAATGTTTGTTTGAATCAAACAACAAAATTTGTTTGAATTCATATCATTAAAAGAAACAACTTTTTTGCTTCAATTGAAAAAAGGTTTATTTAATTTTTTTAAATAGAAAATATTTGCCTTATTGATTGAAACAAAATAATTTTTTTAGTACAATTTGTTTAATTTAGACAAAAAATTGGCTTTCATTAAACAATGCATTTTTTATAAATTTCTTTATTTGAATTCATAAAAATATTTATTTGATTCAAACAAAAAATATAATGCAAAGCAGTGCTACAAAATTCCGCTAGGTGTGCTACGGCGCTGCCGGCAGGCTTCCCTGCGGTACTAACCTAAATTCTAAATTGATTTATCATTTAATTGATTAGACGGCATTGTTCTTTTTTTCAGTGTTGTGTGATTCTAACGGTTCTGATTTACTAGAAAACTTAAAATCAATTGAAAAATGGACGCAATATCTTTAGTGTATGAACTACTTGAATATTGCGGCTTTACATTTTGGATATAATTGAAGATTTTGCAGGTGAGTAAGTCTTTTTCATTTCTAACCTCCTTTCTCCATAAAGATGATTTATGAAATCGATAATGTTTTTTATCAATTGTAATTATCGTTGTATACTTAAAAGAGGAACACTCGAATATGTTCAGTTCAAATGTCTAACTCTGGTTCATTGCTCATTATTCTACTTTATGATTTTTTAATTCAGAAATGAGAAGCACAATTAGTAATTAAACTAAAGTAAACATTCGGATTGAATAAGTGTTCCTGCTTTTACATATATAACGATAATTATGATTAAAAAAAAAAATATGATCGAGCTTATACCTTATTTTCATAAAGAAACTCTACTTTAAGGTTAAGTGTAAAACGAAAAAGATTTACTTCACTTGAACAAATTCTATAATTAATTAAAAAAATATATATTCAATTTAAACAAGAGATTTATTCAAGCTAACCAAAAATTTGTTTGAACCAAATAAATAAGGACAAACGAAACATTTCATTGAATCAAACAAACATTTGTTTGACCCTATATCAAAGAAATAATTTTTTTGATTCAAATAAACATTTTGCTCAGTGTACTCAAATAATTTAGTCATATAATATAAAAAGTAAATAAAATTGAATACATGACATTATAATAGTGACATTATATGTTTCCGTGATCCCCACAGAAAAAAAGTTTTGTATTAAGTAAAAAAAATATTGAAATTTAGATTTAAGGCTGAAAAGGGGCTTAAATTAAAGTGTAAAAAATATGCCACAAAAAAAACAAGACTTCTTTCTGTGCACTTATATTCTATTGATTGATTTACCTTTTTTTAATTTTAATTTGTAATTACCGAAGGCTCCTCTATATATAAAATCTGAATCCGCGAATAATATACCACTAACTCAGATTACTTCGTCTATGAATAATGCGAATCTCAAATAAATATATAAATTTTAACAGTACACTGAAAAAAATAACGTTTGTACCGCTTAACATTTACAAAACAGAATTTTCTTCTTCGTTTTTACGAGGGTTCTACTGATCAAATGAGTATATATTTTTTGGATAATCATCTTTTTTCCTATAAAACTCTGCAAATCTGAATAATTACGACTTTACTAATTCAAATAGTGCGAAGTCTTAATTTTTCCTATAATTTATTTAGTATAGATATGACTATGATTTAGAGAAATCTTACTTATTCAAATTTAGTGAATAATAATATGATTGGCGCAAAGCGTAATGTGATTTTATTATTATTAAAACAATTATATTTATGCTCCATTAGCTGAGTTTAAAATCATAGTTTGAATATACTTATATATTGTTGGATTGTCAATATATCTCATTTTATACAAATGTTTATTTACATAATATTTATTTTATAATCGAATGTTTGTACTCTAATCGTAAGGTGTAAATATCGACGAAAATATAGATACTACATATTATGAAGATTTGATTTTAAATACCAATTTATCCCGTATATTTAACGTATTGTTAAGAAATTTGAAACATTATTTTTGTTAGAACATTTTTTTCTTAATGGATTAATTAATATTATAACAAAATTTTATATTTACCTTTAATGTAATAAATTCTACTTTACGTTAATTTAATTATGTCGGTTCGTTATTTAACGTTTTTTCCTATTGCATTTTCTTGAGCATAAACCACAGAAACATATTATCATTTTGCTCTTTTGAAAAAAATTTTGTTCGTGATTTAGGAATGTTGGGATATTGGGATTTTAGATTTTCATCAACATTTTGGAACGTTTAAATACCAGGAAAATTAGTTTTTCCGAGAATATAAAATAATAAGATGTTTTTTTGGTTCAAGCTGAAGAAATTTCAGATCGGAATTAGCTAAAAACGTAATCATACAATCGATATGTTATTTATTTAGTTGAAAATCATTAATTTAAAAAGCAAAAAATCAGTCAATGATTCGAATAGTTATTATTTAATTAACTGTTGCTCCAATTTTAATAATTAAATTAGTCAACAAATTTTTGGTTTAGTTACTTAACTGAAAAATTAGTTCAATTGTCAATAATGGTTCGTTACATTTTTCTGCTGACAATTCCTCATTAGTTCAATTCAGATAGTGACTTTTTTATTCTTTCGCACAACCCGTGTAGAAATTTGGTCATGGCCCAAACAGGGCCCAGGCTTGGCAAAACTAGGCCCTGGCCTGGCGATCTAGCCTGGGCCAAGCTTGAATGAAACGCCAAATCTGGCCAGGGCCAGGTTATATTGCCAGGCTCGGTCGCCCAGCTTGGCACAGGCTTGGCCCTAGTTTATTATCGATTCCCAGCCAGTTATCATTTCTCAAACTACTAGCAGAATCTGTGGTAACCTCAACTTCGGCGACATGGTAATTTTCATTTTCCCTTACAAGATTCTGATTTAAAATATTTTCTCCAATGATCTGATCCACATTTCCAAATTGAGGTATTTCATTGATTATCTCGCCGGGTTCTGATTCTTCCTCATCATCTGCGTCATCATCATCTATATACAATAATTTTTCAATTTACGTCCGCCATGCTTGTTTTGTAAATTAAAGTTTTAAACATCATTACATACATCAACAATATATTTACACTCGATAATTCGATGAAAAAGTTTTCTCAATTTGAGGTTAGAAGTCACGTGTCATCTTGATGTGAAAATATTATTTATAATTAATATAAGTATTTACTTGCACTTTCACCGCGTAAATATGGGATACTGCCGAGTGCTCGATGCCTCCGGACTCTCAGATTGCTTTTTATTTTAGGCATTTTTATCGCAATTTAATTTCAATGATGATTTGTATTTTGTTCATCGACCATCATCATCAGCATCATCACCACTATTCTCAATCACTCACACAAAATTTATAAGTTCAGTTTGGCTGAAATTATGATTCGAATTACCTGTCAAGGTACTTTAAGAATGTTAATTTATACCAAATTAGCCACTTTGTAAAGATTCACACTCGAAACTCCAAAGTAATAAGTAAACAAAGAGAATAGTACTACGCCATCTGTCGTCAATGTTTGGAACTTTGACACTAGCTGGGCCCAAGCTCGAGCCATTGCAAAATTCGAGCTAGATCCAGGCTAGGGGCGCCCAGCCTGGCCCAAGTCTGGAACATGGAACAAACTTGGCGATTTCTGCACGGGTAAGCATTGTTAGAACGCTGAATAGCCCATGTAGAAATTGCGATCGGAATTTGGAAGGGCCCCGGCTAGTTTTCCCCGTTTCTGGTCGGGCGCTGGTCGGCCAAAATAGGGAGGGCCAGACTAGTTTTGTAACGCTGTTTTAGCCAGGCACTATCTAGAACTTCTAGCGAGGTCCTAACAGGAATACCCTTCAACCGCCCCTCTAGACCCTCTCTGCTTTCCGGTACGCTCATTATTCAGCTGTGATATAAATATATGTGACAAACTATTTTTCAACAACAAAATGATTATTTTTATTATTTTCCACTGGGTTTCACATGCACAGCACAAATTTAACTGTTTTCCTTATGTTTCACGTATTAAAAAAAAATTCGAACTTTATGTTAATCAAAGTGATTGTGAAAGGGGGAAAAAGAAATAACCTGAATTTTTTTGGTTATATTCACAAATCACATTCAGTATATATAATAAATAGAATTTAACAAAACTTCTACTTGAACTATGTTCAATAAAAATTTACGTAGTGTCATTTTCAATAAAAAGACGTGTTTATAAGTGTTGAACGCACGGATGCTTCAGATGAAAATAAATTTCAGTTTGCTGTCACGTGTTGTTGAGGCAGCCATTCGCCTGTTTACTAAAACATGATTTAGTGCATACAAACTTCTAAAGATGGCACTGCATCATATATACTGCAGCACCATCTTCAGGAAATTTATCTGGGGTATGCTGACTAACGCCCGACCAGTGCCTGACTAGAATTTTTTGGTTCTTCTATCTAAATCAGGAACCAACTAAAGCCCCGCTCGAATACAAGATTAGGGCCTAACTAGAGGCACATAGTTTTTTCTAGTCATAAGGAATAAAAAATCTTAGCAGTGCCTTGAAGGGTCCTGTTTAGAACTTACTAGTCCAGTTGTTCTAGTGAGATTCTGACTACTGCCCTAATTTAAATGGGGACAAATGGGGCAGTTTCTACACGGGAGGCCACTGAAAATCCTGAAGTATTTTTCATTGGAAATACATATTTAATAATTATACATATATTTTTACAAATTATACAAATACATATTTAATAATTATACATTTAACAATCATCTCCACCTTCGGATAAAAAATTATTCTTTAGGATTTAGTGCTGTGCTCTTTAAATCTGAATTAGTGCGTCACTAAACCAAATCAGTGATTCTTTTACTGACCACTCAGTACATTTTCACTGGCTGATCAGTGAAACATATTTTACTGGAAATTTCGGTAACCTTTTCTACTGTGAAATCAGTGAAAACTACTGGAATTTCAGTGAACAGTCACTGCTTCGCAGTGGAATTTTACTGATTGAAATAGCAAGAAAAACGTCACTGATTCTCAGTGAAATTCCACTGATTTGAAAGAACAGTGTAAGATTGGTATGTAAGTGACGTAATGTCTGAATATCGATTATGCATACTCTTTCTATATTTGAATCAGTGGAATTCCCCTGAGAGCCAGTGACATACTTCTGGCTATTTGAATGAGTGAAAATGCACTATTTATCGGTAATTGCTCTGTAACATTCCAGTACATCCCTACTGAAATTCAAGCCATTTTCACTGGTTTTCCAATATAAAAATTACTGAATTTTCACTGAAACTTCAGTAAGCATCTACCGGCGAAACAGTGGAAAATTACAGGAATTTCAGTGAATAGTCACTGATTCGCAGTGAATTTTAACTTATTTAAATAGCCAGAAGTACGTCACTGATTCTCAGCGAAATTCCACCGATTAAAATTAATTAATTACTGATTCAATTACATACTTATTGATATTTAATGAAAATTATATTTTTAAATATCCAACAACACAATATACAGCCAATAAGAGTTGGCTTAAATGTCTTCTGTAACGTGTTCTCGGCATGTCGGCGGGAAAGGAAAATGCGATAACGTCAATAGTAAATAATCGTTACTCATGGAATCGGGGGCTTATCTCTATACCTAATCAACGAAGAACAACTATCAATAATAATCATTGCTACTGAAATAAGTCGTCTAAAGAGCTCTGGTAAGTCGCAGTAACTTTTCCGTTATTATTTTTTTTTTTAATTTTGACTCATTGCTGAAATCAGTCATTTTGAATGATCCAATCTGTAACTTTCAGTGATGAAAAAAGTCATTATGAATGATATAATCAGTAATATCCACTGACCGACTTAACCATTCTGAATGATCTAAAGTATAAATTTCACTGATTAAATAATTAATTTTAAATGTTTGGATCAGTAGGTTTTACTAATTAAATTAGTGTAGTCTGAAAACAATGTTGAAAATTTTATTTAACAAAGTTGAACATAAATTTGTTGTAAAATTCTAAAAGTACCATTTTTTGAAGATTTTCAGATTCACTGAAAAGGGTTTTAAGTAAATGCAAGAACTATTAAGCAATAATTTTCAATGAGAGAGAATAAATCAAAGAATGGCTTATAATTTTTTAAACAAATTAATATAAACAAAAGTCATTTTTCGGGTTTCGAAATGTTAAGCTCATTGGAATACATATTTTTTGTGTAAAATGTAAGATAAATAATAATGTTTGATTACGATTAATTGAATAGAGATCCGATTTTGGCAATTGGTTAAACAATTTTTAGATAATGAACAGTCTGCATGAAAATAATGCTCAATTTTTTACGGAATCAACTAAAAATATCTGTTTATAAATCTTTGTTTTGATACTTTGCAAATGGAAAAGAATTTGTAATCGATTGAACTTTTTAATTTATGAAAATTTTACAAAAATAGCTTAAATATTTTACAACTGTTATCAATTTTCAAGGTTTTAGTGCAAAAATTACTTTGCATTGGCACACATTTTCATTTAATTTCGCAAAAGCAATTGAGCCTATTCATTTGAAAAATAGTCAAACTGTGTATGTGTTTATAAGAATTGTTTAAATAACTAAGAGTTATTATTAATTTGATAAGTAACAATGGGAAGAGACATCGAAAATATATTACTGTTGTTGATTTTGTGAAAAACAATTGACCCTTATCATTGAAAAATAACCTGTTCATTTTTTTAATAAAAATTGCTTGAACAATTATCAAATTTCATCTATTTTCAATGAATCGTAGTTTAGAAACAATTTCTCTCATTATATCTGTTACATTTGATGCCAAAACTATATGTACCTCAATAAGTTTCAAAATACACAAAATATAGCTTATTAGACTTATTATATTCTGTAAAATATTGGTAATGTTCAAATGCTTTTGAAATTTCATATTTACTTTTGTTATAAATAATTTAAGTTAACAAACAGAAAATTTGTGTATAGCACTACAAAAAATGTCTCAAACTTACTAAAATCAAAAGAATGAGCTGGCTAGATTTTCATAATTTTGATAAGCTGCTTCGATACATAGAAGATGAAAAAGAACTTTTCCGACACTCAAAAAAATGTCTGGTTAAATCAACCATAATTCTGGTTAGCCTAACCAGAAAAAATAGTAAGGGCATATTTAACCAGAATTCTGGTTGATTTGACCAGACATTTTTTTGAGTGGAGAAGAAAGGATAACAATTTTCTATTTGATAACTTCAAATCTTAAATTTTTTATAACAAACCTTAATTTTAAGACTTAATCATCTTCTGGAGTTTATTATATTTAAGAAGCTACTTCAATAAATATTAGACGGCAAGGAATTTTTTTCATGAAAAAAGGATAAAAAAGCCTGTTAACTTATATTATTAATGACAACTATATTTTCCGATAGAAAACAAAATCGTAGCCCGGGCCGTTTTTGAAGAAATCAATTTGTAATTTAAAAAAATCTAAATTTCCAGTATTTATCAAAAACGAAGCGAGATATAGAAAAGAGTCAGGAGAGCAAAATTGTTCCTTGGCAAAATTGCTACCAAAATACCCCCTACCATTTTTTAATCTCACTGCGTTATTTGTTTAAAAAACTTGACTTTTCAAATTAAAGAGGAAAGAAAATGGTTTTTATGGGTTTTATATACAAGAGAAAACATTAAAACACAGAAAAAACTGGGGTTTCCATTGGAACCCATTTTTCGTTCCAAAGGAGCTGCAACAAAAAGGAACCCCACTTACTGAAAAGGAACCCAAAACGATGGATTAGTTCTAAAAGATACCTCAGTTGGAGCTCTAAAGGAAACCAAATTGTAATAGAGCCTATTTCCAAAAAACCTGTTTTTCGCTTTGCCCACTTCGACATTTTATCTAATTACTAACACAACTTTTATCTTAAAGAACGCATGTAATCGACCTCTGATGGATACAATTTAATAAAGAGAATTAATGTACAAAATTTTATCGCAATTAGAATACATATAATGACTTGATAAATATCATTGGTAAACTTGTAAACATGCGTATTCATATGCAAGAAACTTAAAACGCCCACTTTGCACGTGGTTTGTTTGTGAATGCGCGCGTTTTCATGTTGTTCTGTTCAAGGGTTTTAAAGGACGTAGTGTATACACATACGGCATTTTAGTGACTGGTCACAGAAGAGTGATCTGTCACATCTCGAAACCCTTTTACAAGTCTCCCTTTAACAAATACGAGTGTTAGTGACTGGTCACAGAAGAGTGATCGTGAGGATTCGTGATCCGAATCTGAAGTGCTGCAATCTGCGAGACAATTCGCAAATTAGTGATAAAGTGTATTATTATAGGAATAGTGAAGTGATGAGCAATTCTTTAGTGCGCTTTTAGTGTGCACACTAAAAGCACACGAAAGCATACTTAATATTCCTCATTTTATGATAAAATAGTAAAATATTATACTATTTTTCCAAAGTAGCAAAAAATATTATCGGAACAGAAAGTTCCTTATTGACACAAAAATTTGCCAGACTAGAAACTTTAAATACGCCAAAATTTGTCCAACCTTTAAAGGAACCCTTCTGGGTCTCTAAAGGTTTCTATTGGAGCTCCAGTTCTAAATCTAAAGGATACACAATTTTATTTAAGCCGCAACTTTAGTACAGGGACGGTCTAGATAAGGGTTACGGGGGGGGGGGCAGCAGATATGGTTGGGAACATCGCTAAAAAGGTCATCAAACAAATCTTTGAAATGTAAGTGGTTTTTCGGGGGGGGGGGGGGACTCTATGGCATCCCCCCTGGATCCGCGTCTGCTTTATAGTGAACCCTCGCCCTCGAGTGAACCCCCAGTTTTTTTGTGGACAGAATATTAATCCTAAGTATAACAATTTGCAATTATATAAATATTAACTGATTAATAACTATTGAATAATTGTATAATAAAATCGCAAATTCGCTGAAAACCTTTTTTTAATCATAGACAAATAACATAAAGAATACGATCATACGAATCAAATCTTACATTGTCTCCTCTAATTTTCTCTTTCGTGTAAAACTGAATAACTAATTTTGATCTCTGAAAATCAGAAAATCAAGTTAAAAACAAAACCAAGTGAGATTAAAAAAAAAGTAATAGGGCACTTCAGTAGCAATACATATTTCCAAGGGCAAAGATTTTTTTTTATGGGTTGAAGTAATTTCAATCATACCGTGAAATATGAGATGGCAAACAAAATTGTACAATAAAAAAATCATTTGCTTTCTTTGTATGCGTAATATCTTCAAGAAATTAATGCTTTTCAATTATAAAAAAGTAAACGCAATTTTACATTGTCTTGAATGAAAGAAACCGTTTCTTTAACATAATTTTTGTCATTTAACCAAAAATAATATAAAAATGAAGATAAGCATTTGAAATATCGGAAGAATTTTCATTTGAACAAAAAACCATTTCGTTGAACAAAAATAAATTTCTTTGAATCAAATAATCTTTTCTCTGAATGTAGTCCTTCTGAAAAAAATACTCTTCGATTTACAATGTCCTCCTCCAATCGAAATTCGAGACTGTAACGTGATCGCTTCAGGTACTGGAGTCATAATCCTCGAGAGTCACGAGCCGAACGGGATTCGCCATATAGAAAATTTCGAAATAAATAAGGGGGTTCTCGTGTTCGGTCTCCAAGTAAAAAGGCGTCCTGCATAATTCATAGCAAGGCAAGGGTCTGAAACTGCGGAGGGTAACCTGTGAGGCTCTCGCTATCCATAACTTTCGCATAGCTATAGCTCGTATGCCGCCCGCGTACATAGCAGAATACAATGGTGGGAGTCCGATTGCTGGGATCGATGCTGAGGGGCGTGACTGACAGGCGAGGCTAAAAAAGCCGCGGGCTCTGATTAGCCGAAGTATTCCACTTGGAGGCGTGGCCCCGCGATCAGAGGCGGGCACGATCACCTGCCCTGCTCTGGTCGATGCCTTACTCCTCAGTCTGCTATCAACTCCAGTCTCGAGACCCTCGAGCCGCGCATCTTCCTTTCCATAAACTCACAACCCATGCCTCGAGGGTCCAGAATCTAGTGATTTGTTTCAAGGACCAACAGTGAAAAAAGTTGGCTGTGTTTTTAAGGAGTGATATTTCCATGGCTCGGCTGCCCGAATACAACGTCGAGGTTGTCATACCCCAATAAACAGACAATGTTTCGGTAATTTGAAAACTAGCATCAACCCTAGGCTCGAAAATGTTGGTGCCCTCGGATATGCTCTCGGCATCCACGAAGATGGCCTATCAGATCAACAAGTACTTTGGTGAACGGGTGATGACTCGCAAGAGTCAGGTGGCCAAGACAATCCAAGAGGTTTGCAGAGTCGTGCAGGACGTCTTGAAGGAAGTAGAGGTCCAGGAGCCAAGGTTCATCTCATCCTTGACGGACTATAACGGCAGGTTCGATGGGCTCGATGTGATTTCACCCACAGAATTCGAGATAGTGATATACCTAAATCAGATGGGAGTCCTCAACTTTGTCGATGACGGAACCCTTCCTGGATGTGCAGTTCTTAAACTCAGTGACGGCAGAAAAAGATCCATGTCCCTCTGGGTGGAGTTCATCACAGCATCAGGATATCTCTCTGCCAGAAAAATTAGATCCCGATTCCAGACTCTTGTTGCCCAAGCCTGCGACAAGTGCGCTTATAGAGATTCTGTCAAGATGATAGCGGACACGACCGAGGTCAAATTGAGGATCCGGGAACGTTATGTAGTGCAAATCACGCCTGCTTTTAAGTGTGCTGGACTCTGGCCCAGATCGGCTTCACACTGGCCCATTCCTCATATTCCCTGGCCACATCCAAATATCGTTGCTGAAGTCAAAGCCGAGGGATTTGATATGCTCTCAAAGGAATGTATTGGACTCCAGGGCAAACAATCAGCGATGGAGGGCGATGCTTGGGCCCTGTCTTTTATTGATGCCGAAAATAGACTCCTCCAAGGTGCGAGCAGAAGAAGATGTCTCAGTATTCTCAAGACTCTGAGGGATCGACATCTGGACCTTCCAGGAAACCCCGTCACCAGCTACCACATGAAGACGCTCTTGCTTTATGAATGCGAGAAGCATCCTCACGAAGCTGAGTGGGACGAGGCCTGCCTAGCGGACAGGATCAATGGGATATTTTTACAATTAATATCGTGCCTTCAGTGTAGAAGGTGTCCTCACTACTTCCTCCCAAACTTAGACCTCTTTAAAGGCAAGTCCCCCAGTGGTTTGGAGAACGCAGCGAAGCAAGTTTGGAGACTCACGAGGGAACTGCTGACCAACAGCCGAGCTTTGGAAAAGCTCTAATTGGGAGATTTTAGGGTTGATGTTATTTTTGCCTGACTCAGGCGAAGTAGTTTTTGTTAAATTCATCAAAAGCTGCAATGTTATTCCCACTGGGAAGTAGGCCGTCGGAAATTATCTAGAGGGCTAGCGCGAACGATAGTAAAAATCACTTATGATTTTGAAGGACGATAACTCTGTTACAAAGTTGTAGGGACATGTGCAATTTATAAGAAGCGAGCTCTGAAATCCTATCTTTAATTTAAGCCAAGAAAACTTGAAAAATCTTCACAGGTTCTCGGGATATGATTAAATAGTCCGAGGACGTTTTTAGTCGTACTTCAGGAATCTGTGAAGGTTTTCTAATTTTTATCGGCTTAAATGGAGGAAAAGATTTCAAAAATTTACTCACAACTTTCCTAAATCATAGCCCAAATTGTTGAGGGCATTTTTATTTATATCTCAGGAACTCATAAGCTTTTTCAAAAAATTTCTGACCTAGTTATCGTCATTGAAAGTCATCAGTGATTTTTAGTAGCCATGTAAATAATTTCTGACGGTAGTGTAGCTGCTGCTGATTTGTGAATCAGTGATGCTGTGATTGTGTCGTGGATTCATGTCAGAACGCTCGAGTCAGTGCCATAGTTTATATAAAAAAGTGAGCTGATTGTGTGAATGTCGCAGAAATGAATCAAGAGTGAACCGCATTCGGATTACTACGACATTTTGTTGAGAAAGTTGGACGAGAGTTTAGCGACTTGCGAAACTGTCTTATGACCAGGAAGTACAAAAGTCATATTTTCATTTCGGAATTTTGATCAAGAGTTGAAAATTTCCTCCTGGGCGGGAAATTTTATACGGCTAATAATCATTAAAAATAAAAGTGTTCATTAAGAACTTGGTCTGAAATTTCTTAAGTTCTTTGAAATCTTATCTCTAATTTAAGCCAAAAAACTTGTGAAGTTTTCGCGGGTTGCCGAGATATAAAATAAATCTCCACTTCTGAAGCTTTGCTTAAAGAAATCCAACAAAAAATGTGACTTTAATTCTTCCTGGGCATGAGAATGTTAATCGTTGATCTACCATCGCTAGTCGCGTTAAAGTTTGGATTTGAGCCCCGACTGTAAGTTTCTTTTTATCGTGCCTTTCACCAAACTCTTTTAATTTCAAGTCTATTTTTTCCTCAAGTCTAGACACTTATTTTAAAAACAGGCATTTTTTTAAAATACGGTATTTGGAGATGATTTTGATGATGATCTATAATTTTGTTTCGAGCTCAAAATTGAGTTATTGTTTTCTGGTAGAAAAATAATTTCTTTTTTTAAGTTTGAGCAACGAAAAGTACTTTACAAAAATAATGCAAATAATTCAACACGACTAACGATGGAGATAAATTTGCGATCAGACTTACAGTTGAATTCCGATCGTGACACAAACCTGTTTTGTAATAAATTTTATTATTGTTATTTTTACTCGCTACGAGATTCAGACTGCATTTCTAAAATAGAAACAATGTTTGGGCATTTAATGACAAACTTTTCCTGTTTTATTTTATCAATTCTTTTATACTAGTGTTTATATCTAGTTGTAACAAAAATGTCAAAAGAGAACAATGCTATATAAAAATATTCAACCACAAGATTTGCATCGAACCGAAGAAAGCTTTAGGGAATGTGAGTTTTGAAAATTGATATAAACTTTTTCGAAAAGTTGTTTACTCCTCCCTTGAAAAGAGTACAAGTTTTCCTCCGAGGTGAAATTGTTTTTGTGCGATTGCATGAGATTTTCAATAACGACGGTTAAGTCGAGCGTCGGTGACGACTTTTAGGGTATTTTTTCGAGGCTCTGCAGAGGCGATAATAACAGATCCCTGCCATCAGAAAAATATTTGTTTTGAATCAAAGAAACACTGTTTCTTGAAAATATTCTTCTTCATTTAACCAAAAATGAATTTCAAATAAAGGAAATCCTTTTAAATTGAAGAAAAATTTTCATTGGAACAAAAAACCATTCCTTTGAATCAAAGATATTCCTTTGAATCAAAGAAACTTTTCCTTGACAGAGAGCCAATGAATATTTTTCTAACATTCACAGAACTTTTCTTTGAATCAAAAGCTTTTTTTCTGAGTGAAATTGCTTTCTGATAATCAAAGTACAAAATTCCTTAACATTAATTTCAAAATTGGAAAACAAATTGAGAAGGCGCGGGAAGGGATTATTAAATTCATCGCCTCGGCAATGTTTCAGTTCATTAATTGTTTTTATCTGCTGCTTTTGTAAATATGATTAAAAGTATTTATTGAAATGTAATAATAAAAAATACAGTGATATTTATATGGAAAAGGATATTCTTATTTAAAGAGCATTAAACATCCGATGCAAAAACCTCTAGTGCGGACAATTATTGTTGTCAAACATGAAATTTGATTTACGGACTAACAAAATTGATTTCCTCGATATTTAACTATTGCAAAATTTTGTAACAAAAATTTTCAATTAAACTGGTCGGGCCTTGAAATTACGCCGATTTTATCACTTTTTGTTTACAATGCAACTATTTGGCTACTATTTTGAAAAAAATGAGACTTAAACAGTTTTAACAAATTGCTCGCTAATGCAACTATTTTTGTTTCACTCTGCCTTTAAAAATACTTGTAAACTTTTTCGTTAGATTTGCTAAAATAACATATCTGCCACCTAAAAAATCGAAATTTCCAAAAACTTCAAGACATTTAGGATTTAAACATTTTTCCAACATTTTCAAAACATTTCAAGGGATTTCTATAATATATAGGGTTTCAAATCTTTTAGAGTATTTTACAAGATTCCAAGGAATTTTCAAGATTTCAAGGGATTTTAAGAGATTTCAAGAAGCTCCATTTGATTTCAGAAAATTTCGGAATTTTCAAATCTTTCCAGGAAATTTTAAGAGGTGTTACACGTTTCAAGATAATTTACAGGATTTCAAAGTCTTTGTAGAAATTTGTAGGGATTTGACCAGACCTATGCGATTAAATCAATTTCATGAGATTACAAAAATCTCAAGGGATTTTGAAAGGGTATCAAAGGATTTCCAGTGATTTGAGAAAATTTCAATGGCGTTCTACAGAACTTTAGGGAGTGAATGGAACGGAATTAAATTTTAAAAGATTTCTAGGGATTTCGACGGATTTCATGCGATTTTATGGAGTCTCAGAGGATTTCAAAAATGTAGTGAGACTTCAAAAGATTTCTAGATATTTTATAAGATTTTAGGGATCTGGCAAATTTCAAAGGATTTCAATAATTAAGTCTATTTTGAAAGATTCCGAGAAATTTCATGAAATTTCAAAGAATTTCACTGGATTATAGAAAATTTCAGAAGATTAAAAAATTTATAACGAATTTGAAATTATTTTACAAGATTCAAATATTTCAAAGATTTTGGGGAATTTTTACGATATTTGCAAAATTTTAACGGATTTCAAAGAATTTCAAGGAATTCCACAATATTTGGGGGAATCATACGATTTCAAAAGAAATTAAAATATTCTACAAGATTATGAAGAATTTCTATAGATTCCAAAGGATAAAAAGAGTTAGATATTTTTCTACAGATTTCAGAGGATTTCAACATAATTTAAGGGTTTTCAACAGATTTCAGTGGATTTCAAATATTTTACGGGATTTCAAAGATTTTGTCATTTTTGATGTAATTTTGAAAGATATTACAGAATTCAAAAAGCTTTACGGAATTTTACTCGATTTTTGTGGGATTGATAGAGATTTCACAAGATTGCAAGGATTTTATCAATTACAAGGGATTTTAAAGTACTTTAAAGAATTTATTTATTTTTTAATTCCAAGAAATTTAACGACATTTTTTTTTATTTAAAAAGGGATTCTTTGTTTTTAACATTTCTATTGTGTTCAAGGGTGGAAAATAATACATTTTCATTTTTTTGTTTCACGTTTTTTCAGAATTTGTAGAGAGGCAATTTTGGATTTTTAATTTTGAGAAGTATAAATCACAATTTGACAAGTATTATAATTTTAGACGATTTTTATTACAGTAATTTAAATTTAGTATAAAAAAGTTTTAATATCACAATTCTAATATTAAAACATTAAAAGTATTCACTTTCAAGGCAAGTTTAGATTTGTTTATTGTTTAATGTTTCCAATTTAAAATGACGTAATTTTGAACATTTTTGGTAATTTAACTTTAATTTTAAATGTCTTATACAGTATGTCCAATCACGAAATATTACAAAGGTTCCCAATAAAAATTCGAATATATCAAGTTTTGAGTTTCTCAATTAATATTTCAAGTTTCAAATTGTACAGATTTGAATGAATAATTTTTTAATTGTTTTATTTTCAACACCTCAAATTAAAACTAATACATTTTTACAGCTAGAATTTGAAATCGTAATTCCAATCTTAATTCCAATTTGTTCAATCTAAAAAGTTTCACTTGTAAATTGATTAATTACTGAAAGCCTCTGAATTGATATAATACGTAAATTTGAAATCCAGAATTTATGAATTTAATATTTTTCGAATTTTGAAGACTTATTCTACTTTGACTGCAATAATTTGCAGTTCATCTTAGGTTACTTTAAATTGAACAAATATTCAGCTTGGAGTCTTTCCAATATTTTTGAAGTATCTGGACAAAGTTTGTATGAAAAGATAATAGTATTTTTGTATATATATTAATTTTAAAAATTTATTCATTTATTTATGTAATTTTTGTTTATCTTTTGCACATAAAACAGTTCATAATTTCTAGTCTGGGAAAAGTAAAAAACAAATTGATATTCTGCTTAAAAACTGTAGAATATTTACCAAAATTTTAGAAGTGTACAGTTTTTAAACTTATTTAATTCATGCATATTTAAAAAAAAATCGATTTATAAAATATTTTGGTCAATATACAATATAATTTTTTAATAAATTTATATTTATTATTAGTTATTCGTCCAGTTGTAAATTTTAGTTAGAAATAAGCCCTGATTCTATTCGCTGCATACCTTCATAAAATGGTAAGAAAACCGATAAATTTGAACATACTTGGCAAACTGCTTTCTGCTTGTTACTAGGATGCAAACCAAACACATCGTATAACCAAGAAAATTTATTTAAATCGTTAACCGTTAACCCCACTTGGACTAGAAAAAATACCAAGACTCGCAAGGCCCATTACCGGTCTAATGAAATAATAATTTGCAAATTAATGAAGACGTGACATCGACGGCAATTAGTACTTCTTAATAATGGTTGTGCTCAGAGAATTTATTAGACAGCGCCTTATTGATCTCATAGGTAATAATACAAGTTATAAAGCATAATAATCTTATGAATGATGTCGCATGTTAAGATAATAATCGGTCAAATTATGCACGTCAATTTAATTATACAGAGTTGACAGAAAAAAATATATAGTGTAATATCTCTTCAAGTTACTATATTAATCAAAATTATTAATAATTAATTATTTAATTAATTAATTAATTATTATGGCCAACGGCCATACCACGCTGAAAACCCCAGTTCTCGTCAGATCACTGAAGTTAAGCAGCGTTGGACGCGGTTAGTACTTGGATGGGTGACCATTCAAGAATACTGACATGAGTGCTGTTGGCACATCGTGGGTGTGGTAAGCCCATACTTGTAGTTATTTATAACTACAAGAAAAACCTAGAAACACTACCCGAATCGGGTAGTGTCACGCCTACCCTGAAAGGGAAATGGTTTAATGGTATATATATATATATATATATATATATATAT
>CAKNYM010039522.1:1085-12644 GCA_932195095.1 Andricus curvator
GTCGGGCGCACTTGTTCAGCGTCGTCCATCACGGTTTCCATCGCGGGCGTTTCCATCGTTGGTGCTGCTTGATTTCTTCCTCGCCTGAGGAAGATACTGAGCGTGGTTGTTCACCATCACTAGTAGTAGCTTGTGTGATGGTTGCTATGAGAAACACGTGTGTGTGTGTCAGTGTTTGTAAAATTGTGTGTGTTTGTGTAAAATTGTTTGTTTTAGTTGTGTGAGTTTCTGTAAAAATTGTTTGTTTGTGTATATGTGTGTATTGGTACGCCGCCTGGCGTAAGAAATGTTTTTCTCATTTTTTTTTTTTTTTTTTGTAGTGTGTTGAGCGCCACCGGGTGTTTATAGCCACTCCCGGAAGTGGCATTATTTTTCGGCTACATGTCGGTTAGGTGAGCTCTTGCAGGATCGTGAGTTTGTGATATCAATCACAGGAAAATTACTTTTCAAGCCCCACGAATTGGGCCGCCAATTGATATGCTCCTTACTTCACATGGATGATTACTGGATGTACCGGTAAGGAGATAATCGTGGGAAGAGTACGATAGGTGGGAGTGAGGGGTCTGGAGATGAATCTCGGAAGATGGAAAGAGAGGGAGCGAGGGATGTGTATTTGGGGACAGTTTATAGGAGAGAGTGAGAGGTCTGAAATAAATCTCGGACGGTAGAAAGAGAGGGAGCGAGGGAAGTTGATAGGAGGTAGGTTCGGGGGGGGGGGGAAGAGTGAGAAGGCGTCAGCGGTCTCTCAAGGCAGAGAGAGAGGGTGTGCGGGAATGGTCACTCCGCTTTCTGCCCATGAGCAACTTTTGTCTTGGCCAAGGTGGCGTTGTGCTTTGCGAGAAACTGGTCTAATTTTGCCATACTTTTAGGAGCCTCGTTTTGGCTGGTAGGGGGAGCCACATGAATCCGGGGACATCCGGGAGTTTTGGTAAAATATTTCCACGCTTGGAGGCCGTCCATTATAGGAGTGTGAGAGAGAGAGAATGTCTCACTGTGCTATAACGTGTCCTGCCTGTCCCATAGCAGAGAAAAGGATAGAGCTATAAGCCGTAATTGACGATACTTATGTTGTTCGGGGAAAAAAAAAAAAAAATCTACGGTCATTGGAGTTCGGGATCCAGCCGAGTACCTCTGGTATGCCAGCCGTATCAGCGGTTACGAGTTGTCTGGAATGCCAGCCAACTCGTTCAAGGAGGAAAGGGGGAAGGAAGTAGAATAATTGAAAAAGAACAACATTAACTAAGAAAGGGTTAGAATAAGATTGAACAAATTTTATTTCAGTCTGTGTACAAGGGTTAGTGTTTATGGATCTCAGAGAGTAAGTAAGAGACAGAGAGAGACAATCTATTGCTGTTCGGATTCCGACAACAAGGACACGCTTTGGTGTGCGTGGCCTGGCGGCGGTGTTCGGTTCCCCAAAGCGGGAAATCCAGCCTTGAGGGAGAGAGAGAGAGTGTTTGCGGATTTTCTTGGCTTGCCTGGCCCGAGCGGAAGTCCAGCCCGGGGAGGTTACAAGTGCTAATAGTTGGAAGTCCAGCCGTTAGCTTTTAGATCAGAGCGGAGAATCCAGCCCTGATCATTCTGCCGTTCCGTGGCGGAGCGCGCCTTTTTAAACCCACGGTGCCGCGTGGGAGTAGGCCGGAGTGGGAAGAATCGAGTGGAGGGAGATGCGCGCGCGTGAGTTTCCATGCGGCGTATCGGTTTCTCTCTCTCTTTTCTCTCTGTCTATCTTTTGAGTCTAAAGGGCCTCATATCTAAAATGGCTGCCCACCGAATGGATAAACGTCGTATGCGAGAGGGTTTTTATAATTAAAAATTAAAAAGGATCTCGCCCTATGCGAGTCGCGTATAACAATATAATAATAATAATATATATATATATATATTTAAAACATTCTCTTTACAATAATTTAAAAAACAAGATTTGTTTCAAGAAATAGCGGGAAAATTATTTCACCTCAATTGAAAGAACTATAAGATGAAAAATGTATGGTAAGTAGGTTATATTAGTATACATATTATTCCTAAAAATTTCAGGAAAAAAGTTGGGGTTTTCGAGAAATTGTTTTTTTTTTTCAGTCGAAATAACATTACCATTTTTGATTATTTTTTAATTTTTGTATTGGATTTTGAAAAAGTAAGAAAAACTAGATAAAATGTTTTTTTAAAACCTCAATATCTCAAAAAATTGCAAAGTCGGGGTTTTTAATGTAAAATTTTCAAAAAACTAATTTTTCCCTTGAAGTTTTTAAATATTCGTAAAAAAAAGTAATAATGTCGCTATATTAATTTAAAATAATTTGTGTGTCTTTATTTTCCACGTACAAAAACATATTTCATTGAGATCAGTATATTATTTTTCTTTCAATTACAAGTAGTAATTTGGGGAATTTTGTTGGTCAGCGAAATCAGAGAAAAATCAGGGATTTTGGAAAAAACCTTATGTAACTGAGGGAATTCCTATAAGAAAAAGTACAAACATCCGTCGCGAATAATAAACTTTTATTACAATTATTAGGAAATTCGAATTATAAAATCGAAAATAGGTTCATTGTATAACAAATTCTTAAAAAATTCAAATACACCTCCTGGAACTTATTATCATTTAATTTAAAAATATATTTTTTGTTTGGATATTTAACAAAGAAATGTCTGTTCGATTATGATATCGCGATCTTCAATTTGGATTTCCTGAAAAATTTTGGATCAAACCATTTTTATTCTCATTCAACATTCCTATACTTCGAGAGCAAGTTTTTATTTTTGCAAAAAATTGAAAATTCGATTTTTAATTGCTATCCATAGCCGATATTAAAAGAGCATAATATTTTAATCTCAAAATTCTCGGTTGATTTTCTCGGAATTAGCTAACGTTTTACATCAAACTTAGTTTACCCGTATTCAGGAATTAAATATCTCGGATGCATGTTTCTTTTAAACTGAAAATTGAAATTTTTATCGCAATCCGTAGCCGAGTCTGCTCCAATTTCAGGTGTCTCGAGAAAATGAATGCTTCCATTTTCTCGAACATAGATGCCTTTTTTTAATCAAACTTTTTTGGCCCCAATTCAGCAACACTTCAGCTCGGGAGTAGACTTATGTTTAATCTTTAAGTTGTGATTTCGATTTTACAGAAAGCTTTTTTGCTCTTTTGAAAAAAATTCACATTTTGTTGGTTATCTAGTTCAGTACTGCTACCCTTCAAATCCGTCAGAAATGATGTATTCTTCGGGAGATTTGAAATCCAAGGAAATTGTGTTCTAAATGCAAAAATAAGTTCCGAAGAAGCTGTAGCTATTTATATGTCACCAGCGGAAAATTTGAATTTCCATCTGAACCCGAGATTAAAAATTTTGTTAAAAAATCCCTGCTGCTTCTAGGTCCTAGGACGTCGAAAATATTGTTTGCAGCAGGAAAGTCACTACCTGGAAGCCAAGGAAATTATGTTCAAAATAAAAAAATACATTCTATAGAAGCTGTAACCATTTACAGGCCACCATCGAAAAATTTAATTTTCACCTGTATCCGAATTTTAAATATTATTGGTCACTGGAAAGGAAAAACTGGTCAGGGAAAAGTCAGGGAAATTGAAAAATGAAGCTTTGCGGCCACCCTGTTTTAACGTAATTTAAATTTGCAGATAATGGAATTTTATTATAAAATTTACATTTTGGCTTCAACAAATAATTTAAAAATTAAGGGACTTTATCTGTAAAATAACACAAGTTTCACATTTGAGGGTGAAATAATGGATTATAACATTGAAAAAAGTAGGATTTTCTTCTTCGAAAATAGTTTCAATTCAAAATCTGGTCAAATAGAAACGTTTCAAATTTTACATTTTTGAAATTGAAAACAATTTGATTTGCAGAAAACTAATAGAACTTATAAAAATTGTTTATCTAATGAAAAATAGTTAAAAATTTAGGATCTCCAATTTCAATTGAAAAGTCTAAGGAGAATATAAACTGGGTTGTCAAATTTATAGAGTATTCGAGTTGACAAGTTTGGAATTGAAATAAAAAAATGTTTATGTCAACGAATGTATATATGTATCTTAAAGCATTAAATCCTTTATGTTTGAATAGAATTAAAATGTTTGGACGCCTTTAAGAAGATTTATTTTCAAATAATTCAAATCAGAAAAGATCCGAATTAAAAATAAAATAAATAAATGATGAAACGAATCGTTTCTTTTTGTTTGGAAAAAATTAAAATTTAAAATAATTTAGATTATTTGCAAACTAATCTATTTGTGATTAAAAATGATTAAAATTATACAGTTTAAATTGTTCGAACTTTAACATTTTTCCTTCCTAAATTTCGACTGTCTACAAAAACATCTAATATCCTTTTCCTCAATATTTATTATTCAAATAAAAAATACTGATTGGAAACTATTGGTTCACTACAAAGTCGACAGAAAAAAAAGTTGATGTGAAAAGATGATACGTGGTCTTACTTGTCGGATTATTCCCTTCTATCTCCTTAAAAAGGCATTCTCAGTTGAAAGTCTTTTTTCTGTAATGAAAGAGGTAATTCGAGTGGAAATCACGGTTAGTAGTGAAATTCTATCTGGACCAAACTTGCTTGGTTCGGTCTCTTATAACACTTATGATTATGTTAAAACGCGAATTATCCGACACTCGTGAGCGTTATTAATCCGCCACTTGGGTTTGAAAAGCCCCTATCTTCTGAACATATTTGCCTCGTTAACCAGAATCAAGAAGTGATGCGACTTTCTCACATTTTCTTAAAGGGCACAATTTATTTTCTTCTAGAAATATATTTCGAGCCCCTAAGCCTAATGTCTAGGGGAAACAACCCTACATTAGATAATGATCCTACAGTAGATAATCATTAGTTACAAGCACAAATATAATAAAATATCTAATTCTAATTTTAATATTTTAACACGTATCGTGTCTCGAACTATTAATTACATTAAATTAATTATTTTACAATGCATTAGTATGTTAAATTAATGATTATCTACTGTAAGATCATTATCTAACTATAGTGTCGTCTCCCCTATGCCATTTAAGCAGGGTGTCTACTCACTTGGAAAACCTGGAATCATCAGGAAATTTGTATATACCTGTAAAAACCTGGAAATGTCAGGGTTTTTTTTCAAGAGCGTGCTTAAACTTTTTTTAAATTGTAGTATAAAATTAAATAAAAGGTTTTATTCTTTTATAAAAGTAGCTTTATATTACTGGATTTAACTGTTTGGTTGAAAATTCGTCCTTTTTCGTAGAAAATTAATCTTCCTGGTTGTAAATTTATCTTTCTGCTTGAAAATGACACTGTTACAGTTAAAGATTCATCATTGTAGGGAAGACCACCCTACAGTAGATAACGAGCCTACAGTAGATAATCATTAATTAAAAATACTATTGTGTGTAAAATAATTAATTTTATTTAATTAACACCATACATCTCTTTGGTTGAAAATTCGTTTACGTTGTTGTTGAATTCTATTGTTTTTATTTAAAATTAAAATCTTTTTTGGTTAAAATATTTACAATAACTTTTTTCGTTAGAAATTCATCTTTTTTAGTTGAAAATTCAACTATTTGCTTGAAAATACATTTTTTTGTTGAATTCAACTGTTTTTGATTTAAAATAAAAATATTTTGTGGTCGAAAAACCAACTACACAAGAAGTCCAATATAAGGCCACTTTCGGAGGTTGCCTCGCACTGTCCGTGGCACTAAATCAGTCGTTGGAAACGTAAACAGTCAGGGCCGTGTGAACCATTTCTGTTGGATTTTCCCCCCGCTTTTGTCGCTCCCGCTTACTGCTCCCCCGTACTGCCCGCTTTTATCGCTCCGCTACTAGTGGCGACGCATTGTTGACACTGTCTGTGCGCTGAGAAACTAAGTGGGCTAGCAGTTGTAGGAAGAACTAAATCAGTCGGCCTTATATTGGACTTCTTGTGTATTACATTTTTCATTGAGAGTTCATCTTTTTTAGTTGAAAATTCAACTATTTGGTCCATCTCCTTTTCCAACTCCCCTAATTTTTCGAGAGGATTAGACACATCCTTATTTAAAAGAATATGTTCACCTGCTTTCATGAAAAATGTTCTTATTCCCTCTGTTTTTACAAATCTTGTAATATAATTTTGCAATGCTTTCTACATTAAACATATTGTTTAAATCCATAGAAACTTGTACCATCAAGAAATTACTTATCCTTTAACAAGTTTATACTTTCACAGATTATAATAAGCTCCCGAAATTGTATGCATATTCCGAGTCGGTTATTTAAAAAAATTCGAAATACTTAAACAGCTCCATACTACGAAAACTTATACCTGGAAAATCTTGAGATACCTGCAAAAAAACCTGGAATTTTTCAGGAATTTTTTTCCAGGAATTTTCTTTTGGCTTAAAAGAATTAATGGTTGGATAGAAATTAATCGCAGGTTTATTTTTAAATGTACTCACGAAGCTTTGTATTTAAATTCAGCGTCAATCGCAGACTGGAGTTGAATTTAAATTTGATTGGGGTTTCGCCAACACGATAAATCACTTTGATCTTAGACTGCCTTTCAGTTCTTGTTATAAGCGAGGGTAGAGTATCGATTAGCACCAGAGACAATCACGTAATAGCTGGTAGAATTAAGTGGAGCTGTTACCTTTACGGGACACAAAATCACCCTGGCAACGTTTCGCTCATACCCACGGTAATCGCTTGTCCATCAACTCCTGGATTTTCGAATTAATCTCAGTCCACTTGCCAAGCACTTCAACACTGATGTGTTTTCTTTGCACAGGCATTTCTTGGATAGAGGTAGAAAATATAGACTTGAATTTCTCCATATGGGTTGAACTATCTTTTTACCCTTTATTCGATTACAAAATTTTAAGCATGAGGTCTGTCCGAAAAGTATCCAGGAGTAAAAGTTATTTCTGGTCAATGGCGATGATATCCCCTACAAAGTATGAATTCCCTTTTGGAAGCCACAACCTTCTTCCAGCAATCCTCCCACTTTCAGAATTACTCCTCAAAGTCACCTTTCGGAATAGCGAGCGCGTTGTGTTTTATTTCCTCTACGCCTTGAAATCGTTTTCCTTTTAGAGGATATTTCAATTTGGGAAACAGCCAGAAATCACAAGGAGCAAGGTCAGGACTGCATGGGGTTGCCAAAGTTATGTCAGGCCGTGTTTCACCATAAATTGCTGAATAAGGTGTGATGCAGCTTATTCAGCAATCTGCATTCAGGAGTCTGACCTTTTGGAGCATAATCATGGTGCACAATATAACTTCTTGGTCAAAGAAAACAGTGAGAACTGTCCCGATTTGGCCGTTGCGGGCTTGTCAGAGCGAGGGTCACTTTCCACTGAAGTATGAGCTCTTTGAAATCGCCTAAACCACTCTCTAATTTGAGTATATACTCGTAGACTCATCACTATACACTTTCCGAATCATAATGATAGTTTCCGAACAAGAATGGCCAAGTTTTTGGCAAAATTTAATGCAGACTCTTTGTTCGGTGCGTTCCGTCATCCTCAAATCCGACGCGTACGTTGTTGGACGTCTACGCAACTACGTACACTAGTCGACTAAAGATTCGCAGGTCTATGTCACTTTGTAGGGGGTCTCGGTGTGAATTTGAGACATGTTTTAAACTTTTGAGCTGTCAGGAAAATGTAAATCATTATTTTTCACCATAAAAAAAAAATAAAAACAGAATTCGACACTGACAACTTTGGTTCACAAATCTGTTCTATTATTTTCGGTCTGAAAATGAAATTCATGAAGAAAAATTTGCATACGGGCATTTCCATGAAAAAGCGGACAAAGTGCACGAGCGTGACGTTACATTAATTGATGATGTAAAAAAGAATCATACGTGACGCACGTAAACTTTCATGGAAATGTCCATAACCAAAAATGTTATAAGTACGATGGAGTCATCAGTATGTTGAAAAGTTTCCTCATTTCATTGAATTTTTTAAAACTTCATACTACTTTTTTCTAATGACCGTAACTAGTAAATATTCTGATTTCCCTGATTATCCGCTGACATCAGTACTTTGCATAACCAAGTTTATTTTTCTCCATAATAAGTTCCTTCCTTGTGACAGCCCAGATTTATCGCCTTCGCTTTTTACCCCTTACTGAAGTTTTGTTACTAATTTACTAAACCTTCATGTTATACTAACTTACTTAAAATATATTTTTTCTCAGTAGTTTGTTTAATATTAATAACACAATTAGTGTGATGTATGATAAATTAGAGGTCTGCGACGCCACGCCGACGCCGATTTTTTATTCCCGCCGGGACGCCGCCGTTTTTTATTCGGCATGCCGCCGTTCTCAATTTTCGGCGGCGTCTATCGCCCGCGTGAGTATGTCAAGACCATTCAAGACTGTAGTTGGCTGCACAAAAATAATCGAACATTCGCAAACTAAATGTAACCATTTCCAGAAATATTCTGCAGATTGTTAGGCTTGATCATATTATTTGGGTTTGGGTGGCTCACTCTTAAAATGCACCAGTGAAATCTCACTGGTGGAAACAGCAAGAAGTGTGTAACTGGAAATCAGAGATTTCACTCTTTCGCTCAGTTGAATTCCGTCACTGATTTAATCAGTGATGACAATTAGCATTCATCACTTTTGTACTAACCTTTGCATTATCTTTCAAACACAAGAAATTCACAACAATAAATGAGGGCCTAATTGTGGGAAGGCCCGTCGCGTCATTCCGTCAACGCGTCGCGTCTCTCAAAGTCAAATAAAGTGGGGCCTCCCCACTCGCAAGCGAAAGACATTATATCCCCTGCCTATTGTAGTCAGGCTCCAAATATTTCTAACACAAATGCAAGTACACAATAAAGTTTGTTTTCACTCGCGCGAAATGCAAGTACACGACTGACGACACCAGATAACTGAAGGTTCATGTCTTGGCCGCGTGGAGCGCTATATCATTATGATCATTGGTTGAATCTATCCCTTGGCGTCGCTGCTATATTTCAGTAAAGGTTTCAGTGAAGTCACTTACTGGTTCACCTAGTCAAAGTCGGAAAATCACTGGTTCACCAGTGATAACTCAAAATACTGATTCAACCAGTGATAATTTCACTAGTTCAGTTTAAGTGAGCACTATTGGTGCGCTACCCTTATCACATAATATAAAAGCCTGCAATATGTTGGAGTACTCCTAGTAATTTAATAAAACTCAGAAAATCTTTGTTACACACATGTTTCAATTACATAGAAAAATCCTTACATACACGGAAAAAATTTATCCGTGAAGAAGTCACGAACTTTTAGCTAGGTCTCGGATACGAGATAAAAAAATGAAACATTGAATCCTTATTTCTATGAGAAATATATGGATAAATTTCGAAGTTTCTTACGAACAGTTCGAATTTCCTACGAACAGTTCCTGAAAATTTCAGACTGAAATAAAAAGAGGAAAAATTTTATTTGTGCGATTTAATTTTATATTAATTTATAAATTCGCAACTCAGAAGATTCGAACCTCAAAGACTGCTGACTCACCAGTTTCTAAACATAAACCAGGAGTGCGTAAACACGCGCAGCCATCGAGGCCAAACAAAATAGGTATTATAAAACTTCTAGCCACTCATCCGACGAGCTCGAGATACACATACGAGCGCACACACGCACCGCGCGCGTGTGCGTGGGCCACGTACAAGGAGACTTAGTTTCGAGTTCCCAGATTTGTCGGGCAAGCTCGTGAGTGCTCTGAGAATCTTTTCCCAATCACTCGTAATATTTTTGTAATTATTCACGTAAAAAAAAAGTGATGAACCGTTTTAGAATTTTCACATCGAGTTCGTCAATCTTTCTCAAAGTTCGTAGGTTATTTACGAAAATACATAAATATCCGATGAATTTTTCTCATATCCGAGACCTAGCTACTAGTTCGTGACTTTTTTACGGATAAATTTTTTCCGTGTAGAGGGGATGGGGGTTATATAAAGAAATGATCTTTACATAATTAGTGAACGCTCGTTCTCAGGAAATGATATGCATACTGGTTATTCAATTTCCCATTAGCTTTTATAAATTAATAATTGTATATTTACTGACATTAAAATTATATATGCTGAGTTACCGTGAATTATATTATAACCACCGTGAACAGTGGACACACATTGTGAAATTCTCGGCGGATAACTTCGTGAACACTGTAAGTACATTGATGTAGTATATAGAACTGAATAACACAGCCTGTATGAACACATGGGAATCAAAGGTTGTACACTCAAGGAAGGATCAGACAACATACAATTGAACAGGCATATATTATTATATTTATACAGGGAAGAACATGAGCACCGAATTAATCACACAACAGCAATATTCTATCAGACAAGAATCATACAACAGTCAGAGGAGATGCACAATTGCACACAAGAGCCACTGAATTAACTCGCCGCCCGTCAAGATCAAACCAATCACCGTCGACCGAGCAAATGCAACAGATTCATTCGAAAATCATCCTAGTTACTTCTGAGTTTCGAGATGCGTGATTCCCTTTAATTGCTTTCTTATGTTTCTTACTCTTGTGATATGTGTTGAAAAAAATATCACCTCTCGCGTTCGATAACTCACACAGACTGAAAATTATTTTTTGCCCTCTATTCTTATTTATTTGAGACAAAATTTACCATTGCGGACTAAACAATCTTTAACCTATTTTCGTCTTTCTCCCCTTTTTTTTTGTGAAGAATTCCTCTTTTTCCCTCTGTTTTCAAGAAACTTTCCCTTTTTTCTTTGGAATGCAAACTGAATTAATAGAAGCCAATAGGAAAGTCCAACTATTTTTGATTAAAAGTTAATTATTTTTACTATCTTGCTACAAAACTAATCTTTTTTAATTAAAAATGCAACTGTTTTCTTGAAAATTAATGTGTTTTGGTTGAGGATTCACCTGTTTTGTTGATAATTCGTCTTTTTTGGTTGAATTCAACTGTCTTTGATTTTTTGTTGAGAATTAATATTTCTTGGTTGAAAATTCAACTACTTGGTGGAAAGTTCAGCTTTGTTAAAAATTCATTTTTTAGTTGAAGATTTATCTCTGATTGAAAATTTAATTTTTTTGTTCAAAATTAATTTTGTTTGGCACATGAAAGTTTAACTATTTCATTTTCGGTTTAAAACTGTTGGTTTGTTGTTGAAAATTCATCTAAGTAGATAAGTAAGGCGGGTTCTAACTCAAGATTCCTACCTTACCGACATCGAGAAGCTTCTAACCTGTAGTGGTTCATGTCCGTGCTAAGCTTCTAGAACATTCTCGATGGGTCCCTGATGACGTCACAGATAATATTGTGCAATTGTGCCAGCTAAATTCAAGTAACAACAGGTTCAAGGTTATTTCTTATCTGAAGAATGTCGCGTAAATCCTTTCAAGGTTACATTTTGCTTTGTCCAGGCAATTTCTACTGCGTCATATAGTTATTGCAAGAAAAACAAGGATGATTTATTGCTTCCTTAGAGATAACATATTTATTTAATGCACAAAAACGTGCAGGTGTACAGATGAAATTTGATACTGAGGACTATGCATGACAT
>CAKNYM010039529.1:0-13867 GCA_932195095.1 Andricus curvator
TCAGTCCCAGGTTCCTGTTAACTAAATAATTTAGTACGAAAATGTTAGCCACTGTCCCCATCCCCTTTCTGAATCCTGTTTGATTGTGTGGAATACTTTCTTTCTCCTCTACCTGTTCTTCTAATCTCTTCCTAAGCACCTCCGCGTAAATCTTATACGTTACTGGCATGAGAGTGATTCCTCTATAATCTTCCACTTTTTGCCCCCCTCCTTTCTTTAATAAAGGAACTACCAAACCTGTTCTCCACTCCTTCGGCCATCCTTCGCCTCTCCATACTCTATTACATACTTCCCAAATCTCTTCTCTAACCCTTCTTCCGCCAAATTTCAACGCTTCATTTTCCATCCCATCCTCTCCTGTCGCCTTATTTCTTTTTAACTTCTCAATTGCTTGATTCACCTCCTCTCTGGTCAACTCATTCCCACCTTCTATTCCTCCCTCCTTGATCTTTCTACCATCCCCCCTCACCTTGCTATCCACCCCTCCTAGCAATTTCTTGAAATATGCCGTCCATTCATCCATACTTATCTCTTCATTGATTCCTTTCCATTCACTTCTTTCTCTATTGATCACCTCCCATTCTCTTCCTTCCTTTATTGCTTTTTCTACCTCCTCCATGTACCTTACCTTCTCCTCCTGTCGTTTGACATCCAGTAATTTCTCGTGTTCCCTTTTTCTTTTATTATACTCCTTTTTGTCTATCTCTCCTTTTCTCCAATTCTTTAATGATAGCTTTATGCGCTCTTTACTCTCTACACATTCCGCATCCCACCATCCTCTCTTCTCCCTTCTTTCTTCCTCACTTGGCCTAATTTCTTCCACTATCTTCTCTACCCTTCCCCTCATCTTACACAACATCTCATCCACACCTCCCCCATCTTCAATCAAACCATTCTCTTCTTCCATTCTTTCCGTATATTCTCTCAGCTTATCAACTCCCCATTTACCCATCTTTGCTTTTTTCCGTGTCGCTCCCTCCTTCTTCCTTCCCTCTCTTCTCCAATTCCCGCATTTCAACGTTGCAATGACCGGGAAGTGTTCTGACCCTATTTCGTTCCCTACTTCCATTCTTTTTAACAGCCTCCTTATCCTTTCCTCGGCCAGAATGTAGTCAATCACTGTTTCCCCTTTCCCTGCAAACGTAATCTCGCCTTCCTCATCCCCTTCCGAGTTCCCATTACAAATAAACCACCCTGTTTCTCCCAGGATTTCCAACATAGTCTTACCCTCCTGGTCCACCTGTTTGTGTTTCGATTTTCTCCTGAAAGTCTCACACTCTTCATCCCATATTTCCCCTCCCTGTTCCCCCGTCCACGCATTCAGATCACCTCCTATCAACACTAATTCGTCATCCTTTTTCGCCACCCATTTCCTAATCACACTCCAACCTTCTTCTTCTCCCCTTCTCCTATAAACGCAAACTATCCTCACTTTTCTTTTTCCTATCTTCACCATTCTCGTTATAACTCCATCAGTTTCCTCAAATCCCATTTCTATTCTCTTTTCTCCAACCAATTCGTTCCTCACTCCTGACACCATACCCCCTTTCTTTCTTCCCTTCACCTTATCTTTCTTTGCCCCTTGCATCTGCCAAATATATCCCTTGGGTAACTTCCTCTTCACTCTCTTCCACTCCTTCTCATCTACCCAGGTTTCACTCAACATCACTACATCCCATTTCTTCAACTCTTCCCAGAATCCTTCATCTTTATTCATTAGTCCTGATACGTTCCAAAACGCTACTCTCACTTCTTTCTTCCTTCCTTTCTCCCTTTTTTCGTCCTTATATCCCCTCCCTACTTACGTGGAAACCCCGTCGCTCCGTTTTCTCCTACTTCTTTCCTTTCACACTCTACTGTTCCCATTACCTCCTCCCTTATATCCTTAGTCTCCACTTTTTGCCCTCGTCGCCATGGGCCTTCCCTACACACTTCACTCAATTTATCTTCCTCATCATCCCATATCCACACATTCCCATTTATCCACATTCTGTCTTTCCCTATCCATACCGTGTTCCCGTTCACTCTTTCACTCCATGCTTTCTGTTTCATCATCCACTTTCTTCTTCTTTCATTGCACGTCAAATCCTCCTCTATCCTTTCTTCCCTTCCCTTTAGAGCTTTCTTCTTTCTCAAGATATCAACTTTTTCTTCCTCATTTCTCACTTTCACTATAAACATGCGCGATTTACCTTCCATCTTCCTTCCGACTCCATTTACCTCTTCCACGTGCACTTTTGCCCCAATTTCACCCATTAACTTTTCCACTTCTTCTCTTCCTGATTCACTATCCACTTTCATTCCTCTAATCACTATATTGCTACTCCGTTTTGTCTTCTCTTCTACTTCCATTTTTCTTTCCAACTCTCTCAATCTTGATTTCATTCTCACATTTTCTAGGATAACGTTCTCATTCTTTTCTTTTATACTCTCTCCTTCTCTTACCCCTTCATTCCCTTTCTTTATATCCTCAGTCTTACACTCTAGCTTTCTCACTCTTTCTGCCAATTTCTCCATATCCGATTTTCTCTCTTTCTCACTTATCCTTTGATTTTTCGCAATATCCTCCAACTGCTTCCAAACTTTATCTTTTTCTTGCCGCCACACCAGATCCCATTCTTCCCACTTCTCTCTAACTTTCCTCATTTCTTCCCAAACCTCCTCCCCTCGCTTTTGCATGCCATTCAGACTTCGGTTCGTTTCCTCTCTAAACCCTTTAATGAGATTTTCCAGACTCTCTAGATCGACTTTCCCTTTTGCCTTAGTCCTCTCGTGTGGAGGTTTTTTCTTAAACTTTTTTCGCAACTTCTCTTCTCCCTGCTCATTCCCCTCTTCTTCCCTTGATCTTTTACTGTCTTCCGTCTTGTCCCCCTCATCGCTTTTATCCGTAAACCCCCCCCCCCGGTCTCCATTTGTCAAAAAGTTGTCTCGATCCTAAGATACTAGATCTGGATCTATTAAGCAGTTCCCGATTTGACGGCCTACCTCGAGTCCTTCTGTCAGCTAGTCGCCCTTCCTTTTCTCCCCAACCCAAGTTCCCTGGCGTAGTAAGATGCACCTCACCATCATCAGTACTAGCCCTGGCATCACCCTTACCCCTCCCTGTTTCACCGGTCTCAGTAAAATCATCAGCACCGGGGTTGTTGTCTACCAGCTGCTGCCCTCTGCCGGACCCCACTGGGCTCCTCGCAACAAACATGCTAGCCTATCTTACCGATCTGCTGTCCCGTATCTTCTCTCTCACTTTTCCGTGCTCGGCAACTAACGTTCAAATAAGCACTTTCAACTTTCCTCTTAACCCTCTCAACCTTACAAAACAGCTCCCCCCCACACTACCACACAACCCCTTCACTACAGTCACCTCCCTTACCACCTTTCACCTCAATCACACCTCCACGCCCGTCGCCAAAACCAAAAAAGATAGCACAGAACAAAAACGCGCATTTTACCATGGGGTACCGGAAACGGAAGCCCACTTTCTTGATGAAATATAATCACTGGAATAGCTGCAACATGATTTGCAGAAAAAATGATTTTTGTCCCGATGGAAAATTCTACATTTCTAATTTTGTTTATAATATTGTTATTAAAAATACAAATATTTATTATTTATATTTTTCTGCAGCTATTTATTATAATTTAGAATTAATTTGAAAGTTGTTTAATGAGAAAAACAACACTTCGGAAAAAAAAACAATACAATTTGTTTATTAGAATATATATAATAATAGTAATTGTTAAATAATGGTTATTTCCATCCTAAATACTACTCCTGCGAGACATTTAGGCATCTTCAATCAAGATAAAGTTCATTGTTGCGATGAAGCACCTTATGAAAATAATTGTTTGTATACATTGTTTATAACAATTGGCGGGTACACTTCCGAAATCGCATACCTCCAATTGATTTGAAACTCTGTATACCTATGTATTTTTAAGCACTTATTACGAATATTATTGTTAAAGTATCCGCTTTGATTTTCATGGTGAAAACCATGGAAAACCCATCAAAGCCATGGTTTCTCGAATTTATCTCGGCAAATACAGAAAATTTTGGAACAACTTTTAGACAAAAGTTGTAGATCAAATCAAAATATACATTTTTGATTCTTCACACTTTTCATTCCAGAATGATAGTTTCTGAGAAAATCGCTATTGAAATTTAGTAAGTACAACAGGCTTGAGTCCTTTTCGGGTACACTTCCGGAAAGCGCATTACTCTGATTAATTTGAAACTCTGTATACCTATGTATTGTGACGCGCTTATTACGAATATGATAGTGAAAATACCCGAAAATTTGACTTTCATGGTGAAAACCATGGAAACCACATAAAAGTAACGGGTTTTCGTATTTATCTCAGTAAATACAAAAAATGTAGAAAAAATTTCTAGACAAAAGTTGTAGATCCAATCAAAATAGACATTTTCGGTTTTGTATATTTTTCTTCCAGATTGACAGTTTCTGAGAAAATTGCTATTTGAGTAATTACAACAGGCTTGAGTCCAGTAATTGTTTGGCCCTTCTGTGACTGGTCACAGGAATATTATTGGTCAAACCCTTCCCTTTTCCAACGTTCCGAACGATGAGAAGGCACCCCTGTGACTCTTCACAAAAATAATTTCAGTCGATCCCCTACCCCTTTCGAACGTCTCGTGGGGGCGAGAAGGCACCACTGTGACTGTTCACAGAAATAATGTAGGTCATATCTCCATCCCTTTCCAACGAATCGTGGAAGGAAGGGCACCCTTATGACTGGTCACAGAAATAATGTTGGTCAAACCCCTACCACTTTCCAACGTCTCGTGGAGGGCGGGAAGGCACACCTATGAATAGGCCCAGAAATAATGTTGGTCAAACCCCAACCCTTTTCCAGCTTGTCGTGGAGCCGAGAAGTCACCCCTGTCACTGCTCACAGAATTAATGTAGATCATATACCCACCCCATTCCAACAAATCATGGAAGGAAAGGCACCTTTATGACCGGTCACAGAAATAATGTTGGTCAAACCCCAACCCTTTTCCAACTTGTCGTGGAGCCGGAAAGACGACCCTGACACTGGTTACAGAATTAATGTAGATCATATACCATATATATATATACCACGCTGAAAAAACCAGTTCTCGTCCGATCACTGAAGTTAAGCAGCGTTGGGCGCGGTTAGTACTTGGATGGGTGACCATTCGAGAATACTGCGTGCTGTTGGCACATCGTGGGTGTGGTGAGCCTAGAAACACCTAGAAACACTACCCAAATCGGGTAGTGTCACGCCTACCCTGAAAGGGAAATGGCTTAATGGTATACATACATACATATCCCCACCCCTTTCCAACGACTGTGGAAGGAAAGGCACCCTTATGACTGGTCGCAGAAATAATTTTGGTCGAACCCCAACCCTTTTCCAATTTCTCATGGAGCCGGGAAGGCACCCCTGATACTGGTCACAGAAATAATGTAGGTCACAGCCCTACCCCTTTTCAATATCTCGTGGAGGGAAAGTCACTCCTGTGACAGGTCACAGAAATAATGTTGGTCAAACCGGTACCCTTTTCCAACGTCTCGTGGGGGCGGGAAGGTAACCCTGAGACTGGACACAGAAATAATGTATATCACACCCCTACTCCTTCCTAACGTCTCGTAGAGGGAAAACACCCCCGTGACTAGTCACAGAAATAATGTTGGTCAAACCTCTACCCCTTTCCAACGTCTCGTGAGGGCGGAAATGTACTCCTGTGACTGGTCTTAAAATTAATTTCGGTCAAACCCCTATCCCTTTCCAACGTCTCGTGGGGGCGGGAAGGCACGCCCGTCACTGGTTACAGAAATAATTATCATATTCAGCCTTTCAGGAATTTTTCATACAATTTATGTCACACCGCTACACATTGTAATGTAGTTATGTGATTTTTAATATTTAACGTCCACTTTCTTGAAAACTATCAGTCATAGAGTAAAAATGTATTTCACATAAAATATCTATTTTTAAAAGATCTACAACCTTTATTGAATGCTTTTTTGTAAATTTTCATTTTTGACTGAAATAAACGGTTAAAATATGAAATTTGTATAGTTTTTTGGAATTTTAACCTGGAAATTAAAATTTGGGCAGATTTTCACTATCATTTTCGTAATAAGCGCGTCAAAATACATGGATGTACTGAGTTTAAAATCAATCGGAGTTATGCGCTTTTCGGAAGTTTATCCCAATTGGCTTAGATCTTAAAATGAATCTTTTTGTTTCTGATGTGTATTTGCAATAATTATGATAGATAGCGACTTCTCTTAAGTCTTTTTTGCAGAGAAAAAATATTATTCGTGAAATGTCTAATTAAAAAAAAACGTCAAAATCGTTCTAGAATTGCAGGCTGTAGTATATTATGAACTATAAATTCCCGATTCCTCCCACTGTGCACTGGTTCATAACCTCGCAGCCATACCCACGTGCCACAAACATGCCATGGCACTTGCAAGATGAATACTGAAAACTGTCATTCTTGGGTCGCTCCGTGTTCTCAAGACACATGAGGGTTTCGCCGATCTTTCGTCGTGATTTCATTGTGCTCTGTGGCGACCCATCTCAGGTCGTGAGACGTAGCCATAGTTTTGAATTACCGCGGTTCTAGTGGGAGACGCGGTTCTAGTTGTAACGTTAGTCCCACCAAAACTTCTGTTACTGGAGGGCGGGGTGGGGGGGGGGAGGACAAGGAATGGAAACCGAGAGAGAGTCGCAATTGGTTGATGTTGTATGCTGAGAAGGTCACCAGCCTTCAGCAGCGCTGTATCAGATAGGAGTTCATATGTTTCCATCTGCCGATTCCCGGTCCACCTCTAGGCATGCAACCAAAAACTCTCTTTTTTAAATATATTTTAAATTTTTTCTGTTTGAAATATTAAAATAGTTTTAATAATTGAGCTGCAACATTAGAAGTTTTAGGGAGAATTTAAAAAGAATTTAGGAGTCTTTGTAAATAACGCGTCAAGGGAAACGTCATCAGTTTAATTTTTTAGTTTTCAACCACTTTAGTATCTTTAAAGATTATCCCCCCCCCCCCCCTTATCATAACATGAGTCTAATTTTTAATCAAAAAATTTCAGCATTATTTGAAGTTTTTTAGCTTTAAAAATTTTATTTCGGCAATATGCGTGGTAGATATTACAATATTGAAGTAGTAGATATTCTCATGGTTATATACATAATTAAAAAAAAAAGTTAAAAGACCACCGCAAGGTCCCACTAAGAGCAACTGCCATCCAAAAAATGTCAATAGCCCCCAGTAGCACCGCGGTAAATCACACCCACGATTTAATGTGATTAAAGTGAAAAATAATGCAGCTGGTTGAGGGGAGATTTGAAAAATAAATTCTTATTTCATTAATATCGATATTACAACTCATTCGATATTTTTTAATACTTTATCTAATATAGAATATCATCAAAAAATTGTATCAAAATAGTACAAATATTATCAAAATGAAAAATGGAATACATCCTCCAAACATTTTAAATACATTTAATGATCAAAACTTTCGATAACTTAGTTTCTTCAACAATTTTTTCAACATGTTCTCCCTTCATTAAGAAACTATTTTCTGGTGCAAAAAACTACCCGCAACAAAACTGTTATTTATTCCTGATTATATTTGTTATATTTAGATTTTTAGAATACAGTAGTAATTGAAGATATAATTTAGAAGAGATCAATAATGAATAAAAAATCGATTAAAATTAATAAAATCTAAAAAAGATGGACTAAACTTACCCGTGACAGTCTTCGACCTAAAATCAGCGTAGTGCTTATGTTGATGATAATCCGGAATAGTTCCTTCACATCTTATTTCTAATTGACCATTTTCACTAGAATGTAATTCGGATAATAGTATCTTTAATTGTACATTAGATGACATCAAATCCTTGTGACGTTGGTGAGGATTATAATTCACATACTGAAGATCCACCTGAAATTTAATATGAATTTTCAACCAAACTGAAATTATCTGGTCCATCTTATTGTGTCAAAAAAAGTTTCAAGTCTTGTATTTTTTATATTTGGAATTTTATTACAAAATCACCTAGGAACACAATAATACTTCATTTGTATAATAATAATTATATGATTGACCTCTTTTTCATTAATCAGCCATGTTAAATGAGGAGCTGGGTGTGCAGGAGAAGAAGAGCAATTCGCATTTAAATACTCCCCCATGAGATAAATGGACTTATCTACATTTATTACTGGATCCTCAGTCTGCGGTACTGAAAAATATATTCCAAGTTCATGTTTGATATTGAAAATACCTTAAAGTTATGGGAAGCTATATTGAACAGAAAACTGAACTTAAAATGTACTTTTCACTAATGCAAATAAAATAAAACTTGTATTAGATTATATTAGTTTTTTACTGCTATGATTATACAATGAAATAGTTAGTCTAATTCAATTATGAAGTATACCTATCACTTCTATCTTCACTCTTGGGGATTCTTCCTCATAAATTGGGGAGACAGTGGAAACTTCACACGAATATAATCCACTAGCTGGAAAGCCAACCTTTTTCAATGTGATTGTCTTGCCATCAGGCGTATACTGAAAAATAAATCGATAACGTTAAATTATTATTAGGCAATACTTAAATCTTTATAATAACAAATGACCTTTGAAGATGTATCGTTTTGCTATGAAATACAGGATAGGTATCATTGTCATAAAAACGATCGTAAATCTTTTCATTAGTATTCAGTTAATAAAATTCGTGGAAACTGGATCTCATACGTTCATTTGTTATAATATCGATTTTATCTGGAGCTGCCTCATTTAAATGTCACCCGGAGACGTGTTTACACTACACTTCATCAGACAAGCTAGACTGTTATAAAAATATTCCCCCTTTATTTTCCACAGACCTACTTAATTTTTTATGAATGAATGCAATAACGATTTATAATCTAATTAAATCGAAATGGTAATGAGAATCAATTTTGTGTGAGACAGATAAATGCCGTAGATAAGTACCTATACAATATTTTTAATTTTAATGTATGTGTTTTCGTTTCGATGCATGTAACTTTGAGATGTATTTTAGAAACATAAGGTCATTGTGGCCCTTCTAAAAAGGTGATATAGAGATATTTAATAGCTCATTCAAAAGCTCATATGACCGTGATGAGGAAATATAATGAAAGATCACTTTTCCCTTGCTTTGAACCTACTGCTTGCCAACCACCACGTTACTTAGTTTTCCAAGTCCACATTATTGTTTAATATTTCGAATTTTTTGCCGGAACTTTTGATCTATTACAAACAATTTATTTCAGTTATCATAATCTGAATGCATGATTTGCTTCTTCTAGGTAAAAATATAAAGGCTCATAACTATCAATTGTAAAGGTTTAATTTCAAAACGTAGAAAAAGCAATACCGCGTTTTAAATACAGAACTAAGGGTGCGCAGCTTTCCCCTACATATGCGACGCTTAGCCTCAGTTCACGGTATTACTTTTTGAATAGCGAAAAATTGTAATTACAATCACAGGCCTGTCATTTTTTTCCTGCCATTTTTAAACCAAGCGCTAAATCATGTTTCAATGTTATGACCTAAAGTTCGACCGGATTTAGGGTCTGATTTAGGATCGGATTTTGGACAGCATTTTTTGATAGGGCAGTGATCGCATGAAAGTAAAAGTTAACAACATGCATATTGTATGTAGTTTCAGCATATTCTCTACTAATTAATCAATAATTAATCAATTTACGTACCTCAAGGTTGTGTACAGACATCCTAAACGGTGGACTTCTATCCCTTATATACTGAAGTATCTTGGTATTGTCCCTAAGAAATTCCACCTTACGAAGGTTACTATCAGAGACATTGTGATTACAAGTAAGATTTACGTCGGTATGAAGCTTTACATAATGCGGCGCATCAAGCTGTACGTGCATTTTCATCGCACATGTTGTATCTGCAAATTAGAATTGATACTTTATCAAACCAGAGTTCAGAAGTTTCGCCCTTTACCTCAATACGTCACTAATGATACTAGACGGCATCGTTTATGAATGACATCTCGCTAAATTTTCATTTTAACCCCATCTCCGTCTATTTAATATTACCTCCATACAAAAAAATCCACTGAATTTTTCGCCCACTCCGGAAAATGCGTGAAACAATTTATGGACGAAGTTTTAGTATATATGTATACTAGAATGCTTCCTCAGCTTTTCACTCATTTTTTGTTTATTTAAGTGATTTAACTGATTTAAAAAACTCTTTTTTCAAAAATGGTAATAATATGTACATTTAAAATAAATGAAAATTAATGGAGATCTTTAATGAGTACATAATTAATTGAATGGTTTATTTCTAGATTATACATATTTTCTTAAAATATTGTAATGACAACCAATATTTGACATTATCAATACTTTTCAATGAATTAGCATAAATAATTCGAATGATTAGTCTATTAACAAAAATTACATTACGCTTACTATAATTTAGTTGATAAGTTCAGTAGTGGATCGATACTTTTCGATATGAATAAAGATAATAAAATTCAGATTTGTAAATAATACGTTAATACAACGCCATAAAGCATAAAGTGACCATTTTAATAAAAAATCCAAATGCTCGACTTACTACCAACATAAATAACTAATTTTTTCATATATACGTGGTTAAATAAAATGAAAATACAAACAGTATTATTTTTAGTCCAGAAATAAATTCTATATGTTTAGGGTATGGACAGAATGATTTGCGCCCATTAAATTTCTCACAAAAAATCAGCCGTGAGATCAACTGTATAACCTTATAAAAATACCGATTGCATTATAAAAATTTCATACAATAATGCAAAAAATACATAAAATTTATTAGGAACGTTATAAATAATTGAAGTTCAAAATTTGCTGATCGAAAAGAACGAAAAATCAATAAGAAGCTGCATTAGTTTTATCAATATTTAGCTATACTCCTTTCACTCTCACAGTTTATATTTTCGTAATGTTTGTCACCAACGTGTTGACATAATAACCACAGACGCGCAAGATATAAAAATTTATCATCAGAGACTAATAATAATAATGTTATAAATAATCTAATAATATTTTTTCCAGGGCCGCATTTAGCACGGGGCCAGCGGGGGCATGGCCCCCACCAATTAGGGGCCCCCACCAATGCGGAAAAAATTGAAAATTTCCGATGCACACACTTCTGCATCGGCTCCTACTTCGATGACCTAGGGCTCCTAGGGCCCCCACAACCCTAAATGCGGCCCTGTTTTTTTCTATAATTCTACTGAATTTCCTCAATCAAGTCATATAATCCAATACTAATTAATTGTAATCCAGCTATTTATCTATTTATGAATAATATACATTGCCAAATTTATGAAATAAAATTGAAAATGGTCTGCTTGAGAGATAAATTTAAAACCACGAAAATTAATTCCTGAGAAAAATAAGTAATCTTGAAGGGCAAACGAACTATTTAGATTTTGTTAATAAATTACAGGTGTGAGAGGACCTTTAGCAATATATAATGTGAGCTACCCTGTTGCTGGGAGGCGTTACTATGTATCGATTCAGAAAGCGTGTTACTTGGACATAAATATTGATAAAACTCAAAAAAAGAATGATAAGAAATGTAAAGGCATGTAGTTCTTTTCTTTGGGAGAAATAAAAATAGACACTGAAAAATAAAAAAATGTATAAAACTAAGTTACAAAGACTTTCTTAGGAGAAAACTGGCAGGAAAACTAGTGCGTCCATATTTAAGTGAATGTTCAACAATATGAAAATTGCAGCAATTAGAATTTTAAAATATTTTTATTACTTATTTGACCAATTTTTTGGTTAGTTTGGAATTCATACTTTCAAAATCGAAAAATTGCATTTATAAATACCGTTTACAATTCAATAATTTTTTTCTATAAAGCAAGTAAAATGAGAGAAATGCAAACTTGAACCTTTCAAAATTGTGAACTGACTATAATTACGGAATCTTCCGTAATGTTAGCCCTGAAATAAAAAAAATAGCTTTTTGCAGGGAAAAATTGAAGTTTCTCTAGAGTGAATATAAATGAGAAGGCCTACATACGTGTACCGAAAAATTGTGCTATTTACACGGAAATGTATAGGGACTATACGTAAGGGACTATGTGTATATAGTCCCTCTTCCAGATTCTGTTATTTCGTGCACGGAAAAAAATTTGATTTTCTAACAGATTTTTTTGTTTAAATTATGCAAACCGATTCGATGTGAAGGCATCACGGAAGCAAAAAAAACCTCCTAGACAACGAATTTTGAAATATTACATAGGGTAAAGGAACCAATTGTCGAGGAATTAGGCAACCTCAAACTTTGCTATCCTCTTTGTTACAAATGGATACTCCTATACAACTTTGAAAATTATTTGGTTGAACAGTAAATTTATCGAACTTTCATTTCTGTATGTATTTTCTTTTAGAAATTTAAAGTGTAAGATAAAAATTGTAATAAAAATGAAATGTGTCAAAAACACTATTTCTTAAGGTGTATTTACCAATCGCTCGAGTGCTAGACCCACTTGTCGAGTGCATGGCATAGCGTGGCAAACCTAACCCAAAAATTCAAAAATGTATAAAATCCAAATCGATTTATTCATCGAAAAAAAGTAATATTATCGAATTTATAATGAAAATTCCTATATAGGTTTCTATATAGGATCCTTTATGGAACCTATATAGGATCCTATGTGTTTCACCTATAGGTTCCACCGATAAGAAATGACATAGGATCCTATATAGGTTTCTGTATAGGACCCTATGTAGCTTCCTTCACCTTCCCCCATTTAAAATCCAATGAATTTCCCCACTTATAATCCTATGAATTTGCCTGCACAAAATCCTACGTTCCTACCTATGAACTACAGCCACGCTAAGACCTATGAACTTCACCTACGTGAAATCCTACAATCCTACCTATAAGCTGCACCGACGTGAAAACTTATAAATTCGAACCTACGAACTGCAATTAATATTTAAGGAGTGCGCAGTGGTTTTCTATAAAAGATACGGCTCTGCAGTATTTTTTGGTTTTTTTTTAACATTGCCGACTATGCACCCAAAACTTCTAAAACATATTTAATTTAGAAAAAGTTATATTCCCATGTGGGATTTCACGTAGGTGCAGTTCATAGGTTAGATTTTAGGATTTTGCGTAGGTGAAGTTCATAGGTCTTAGCGTGGGTATAGTTCATATAGGTAGGAACGTAGGATTTTGTGAAGGCAAAGTCATATGATTTTAAGTGGGGAAAGTCATGGGATTTTACATGGAGGAAGACGTAGGAACCTTTATATAGGGCCCTATACCGGAACCTATATATAGGATCCTATGTCATTTCCTATAGTTGGAATCTATAGGTGAAACATATAGGATCCTATGTAGGTTCTTATATAGGAACCTATATAGGTATTTTCAGTAGGGGAGTAGTGAGATATGTAGATAAAAAATAACTTTTTTTGAATTTGTCTTTTTTTTAAATAAACCTATACCCTACTGAAGATGTGCAAAATTCATGTTTTATAAAAACTGTTTCTTTGCGTTATTATACCATTAAGCCATTTCCCTTTCGGGGTAGGCGTGACTTGCTCGGTTGGAGAATAGTAGTGTGCATGTGGGTATATAGGTATAAGGTAGGTAGGAATATAGGTATGAGGTGGACAGGCATATAAGTGTTAGGTATATATATTTTAGATTGATCTGGAATTCTCGTGTTATTTATTTAAATGACACGTTTACTCCGCAACACTGCTCCGACCCAGGCTGCTGATCAATCTCTCTAGCGATCACCCCAAGTGAAGAGCCTCACAAAATTGTTATGTATGGTTC
>CAKNYM010039529.1:13877-32393 GCA_932195095.1 Andricus curvator
GCTTCTTATGTCTCTACGGATTAATGTCTCATTTACAGATTCTAACCCTTCTTTCGGCGGTCTACCTCTGGGCATTCTGCCATAAGCAATTTGAATTGCTGCACTAGGAATTCATTGAGGTTTTTAATTTTGAATTAAATTAATTAATTAAATTATAATTAATATATAATAAATTAAAATATATAATTAATAATTAATAAATAATTAATATATAATAATATATAATAATATATAATATTATTATATTATTATATTAATATGTAATATTAATAACATAATATAATTAAAAATAAATATATAATTAATTTTTAATCATTATTCAGGATTTTTCTCATTTTTACCCTCACTCTAGAGAAACTTCAAATTTTGAAATTTTTGAAAATTTATTTATTGCTATTGTCGGAAGTATCAAACCAATAAAATGGTTTCAATTCATAGAAACAAAATTTTCATAAATTTAAGGAAACGGAATATCCATATCATGAGGTGTGAAACTCTCTCAAATAAAAATACAATTATATATTTTAGTTATGCTTTTTTCAATGAGTGAAGTAATATGCTGGTATCGATAGACTGCTTATATTTTTTTCCGTGTACCGAAGAAATTCGGCTATTTGTACCGAAATTTCGGTACACGTAGCAACGGCCATTTTTTAAATATGTTCTTTATGACTGATATTTCTCTCCTAATGGATACTAATATTTTTTTAAAATATGAAAGAAAAATGTATATATTCATAAGTAATTTTTGGTTATTATAATACGTCGATAAAAAAACTAACATAAAAACAGTGTATAAAAAGAATTAAGGCTAGTTGCTTATACATAAAAGTGTAATAACTCTCTACATTTTCAAAAATCGACCTCAAAATATATCAATCGTGCAAGTTTTTCGAAAAAAAATTAAAATGAGTCGAAATTATTTTTTAATTAATCAAAAAAATGTTGAGCAATATTTTCATAATTTTCTTAGTAGATTTTCAAGTGCTCTATCAATCTTTTTAAATATTTGTAATCCGTTCTTTGGTCAGTTTGATCAGGAATTTCTCGAATTTATCAGATAAATGTTTAAACTCAAAATAGCGAAAATCAAAAGGCTTCTTTCCGCTCCGACCCCTGGATCCTCTAACCATCGATAACTCTTCATTGGCACCGTTTTTAGTGTTTTTGGGGAAACGTATTTCCCCACAGAGGTATTTGCTATTCATAACAATGGTCTAAATACTTAGTAAAATCTTGGATATGCGTGCCGAGAGACGGATGGACACCTGAACTACTTTAGAAGGGTGTCGCCTACGAAACCTTAAAATCAATAAACAAACGAATTTTATCTTTGATTAGAAATCGTTAACTATAAGACTCGAAAAGATAAAAAAAATGAAAGCATATAGGAAAGTAGGGAGACCGCCCTTTTAAAAACAAATAGTGAATTTCCAAATACGCTTTACAGTTTGCAATACAGATATTTTATACATTTAAACCAGATTATATAATTTAGAAAATTTTATACAATGAAGAAGTTATCATAAAATACCTTTATGAATTAAAATATACCTCTTTTGAAGTTTAATTATATATTTCTCTTTTTTAATTTAATAAATTTCATATCAATTAAGGAAGTATCAGAAAATATTTGCAAATATCATGTATTGTATCGTAGTTGGTAAACAGCACCCTCAACGGGAATGAACTACTCCTTGAAACATGGAATATATTTTATGGTTTTCCTAACATCTCGGGGAAAATTTATTTAGAAATTATAATATAAAAATAAATCATAATTATCACGTGCAATGCCAAACAAAAGTAAAGAAAATCATTGCAGCAGTTACCGTTCTTAATATATTGTGAAAAATGTGGGCTCCTATGTTTCCTGATCCCCGCAAATTGACGTTTTATGGTACTTGCGGTACATCAAAAAATAAGTCCGAGAAGAGGTCGGCAAGCAACCTCAAGTATGGGTTTCGTAGGCAAATATCACATTTTATTTTTTATCGCAATTCTACGTGTCAATAGTTTCAATTTCAGTAATAACGCAGCGTATTTGACAAGCTTGGTTAGTGCATTGTAGTGCCTTCACAGAAAAAACAGAAGATAAACTTTACATCGATTTCCGACGAAAGATTATCTGCAACAAAAATTAACTTCGGAGGATAAATTTTACACAAATATCGGTTAAACTTTCTTTTGTTTTTCTATGACAAACACATGTATTTTGAATGACGCGAAGTTGGCTGAACAAAACTTTATCGCTCTAAAAAATTTCCTGCAACAAATTTTATTCTTAGTTTTTTCTGTGTTTAAATGTCAGAGTAAAGTAAAACCGGTGATGCTGAATGAGTGAATTTAAACGAAAAGCTATTGAGATCAGGAGTGTCTGCGTGTTAATTTTTTTTAAAATAGTTACGAGAGATTAAACTAAAAACTTCTAAATTTTAATAGTATCATTTTAACCATAAAATGATGTATGTATATTGATAAATGGGTGGCCAATCTATGGCCTCGTGAATTATGCGGAAACACCGAGGGCAACATAGTGATTGGCCACAATATCTGAAAAGCAAATGACAGATATCTTAGCAAAAATTAATTCGAATATGCTTCAAATTTTGATAGACTATGTGTATAATTGTTTGTCACTTTACCTTACGAATAATGAGTGGAAATCATGTCAAACACAGTTTTTCGCTCCGGCCAATGATTTTACGATTTAGTGGCTAATCACTGTGCTTTCAAAATCAGTAATCTATAAACAGATGTGGCCACCGAGGTGGCCAATGACTGTATTTTACTACATTTCAATGGCCAATCATCCAATCATTGGCCTATGCTAATCACTGTCTTCGAGGCCAATGATCGCGTTTTTTGACATTATTGTTAATTTCTTTAAATATGAATTATCTACTACTTTTAACGCCTAAATTACTATAGCAATTTAAATCTTCATAAAATTGAGTATCCATCTGTGTATTTCAATATTTGGTTAGACACTTATAGTGTTTATCACAAATTGCACTAGTTTACAGTCAGTTTGTACATTTAGTACCGCTATATTCTTCTAAAGCATGTTGGCCTGCTCTACTTGAAAATGGCATTGAACAAATTTGTTCTGGATTGGTCTTCGAAATATGAATTTTGAAGAAAAAAAATTGTTTGATGATAGGTTTACTCTGTGAACCATGTCTCAAGTTAGAAGCGACCAATCTGGTTGCAAAAGGTATCAAGGTAAAAATCATCGATTCTGCAACGAATATTAGTGCTATTTTCCCTGATCAATTTAATAGCTGAGGTGTAATGAACCGAAATATTTTTAAAAAAGTAATTGTCTTAGACGAAAATGAACATACAAAATTTCGAAAACCAATCCATAAAAAAAAAATTCAATGGCATTTCCAAGTTTAACAGACCAAAATGCATTCGATGAATATAGCGTCACTAAATCTTAAAAAAATAATTTAATTTGTAGACTAGTGTTGTTAAACTGGAAAAATTCCTTAAGCGGCCAGCCAATGATTTTTTGGTTCTATAATTCATTTAGAGTTTTAAATTAAAATACATGAAACTAGTATAATTGAACAGATTTGTTACGAAGTGATTTACGATATTGTAAGACAATGAATAAAACTTGTTGAATACACCATTTTGATGAAAGTTTTCAATTAATATTTAATACTTATTAATATTATTATATATAATTAATACTTTGTTCAAAGACCAAGTGGAGAAATGAGAAGAATTATTGTTTTATCTACATAGAGTGTAACTCTCATCGCCTCCAAAGTGCTTCCTGTTACAACAAATAATTCATATCTATTTATTCAATAAGGTTTTGTCAATTCAAAATAAAGCTCCTATACACAAATAAAAGGGCAGGTTTTGGAATAAAGTATACTTTCGAGCAGAAAAGATTGAAAATAAAAGACTGTGTTCGATAAATTTCAGATTTTTGCTACAACTTTCCTAGGTCATGCCTCGAGTTGAAGTCGAGGTAAAAATCTCTAGAAATTCTTGCATTCTATTTCTGAACTTCTCACGTGGTATATTCCCTTAAAAAGATCGAAAATCTCTCTATTAGAGGTCATTCAACGCGAAATCTCATACACTTTCCAACGGTTTTTTTAACAAAGTTTCTCGCTCCTTTTTTGAACGAGTACTCACTAGTCGTACCGGCAATTCCCGACGGTATTGTATAATACGGAAAAAATCTTGTATAACTCGTCAGAACGGAATGCAAATAATTATAAGCAAGAAACAAAATAATATAAAAAAATAATTATATATATATATATATATATATATATATATATATATATATATATATGCATTATGTTGCGTGTAATTATCAATATTCATTAACGAAATGCAACGCCGCGCCGGTGAATGATTTTCGCTTCCTCATTCATGCATCCTCCTAACTCGTTCAAATTGAAAAAGCCAATCGTTTTGTAGAGTACACAATTGCACATCGTCAGTTTTAGAACCTACTCTAGAATTTCATTCAGACTTTCGCTAACAATAAGTGAAAAGAGTAAAGTGTGAGGGTGGGTGGTGGAGGTAGGAGGAATGAACGTATCACAAACTACCTTGCAATCCGTCTACCCGCATTTCCGTTTCAGTTGTGGGTGTTCTTGACGTAAAACGTGAGGAGACGAGACGAGACGAGAGGGAGTTATTCATGGGCGAGTGTGCGTGGGTGAGATGTGTGAGATTTGAGATTATTGTCAGGGTGAATTGCATATGGAGTTACTGTCATCAATGTAATAACACGGCGGGGAGACATCGAAGGAGACATATTAAAAGACTTACATGAAAATAACTGTAAAATATAGTATACGAAGTGGATTTTTTTCCAGTGTGCTTGTTGACGCGGCATTATTGTTGGATGTCTTGAACTGACGAGTTAAAACGTACTTCACTACGTAATTAAATTTAATAAAAATGTGCGACTATTTTATACAGTGTGTGCCTTTAAACTACGCAACTCCGTGCCGAGTCGGCGCTACAACTGGAACTACCTTTTCGATCGCTTCGTGCTTCGGCTCCGCCACCCCATCATAGGGGTGAACGGGATCTAGAGTGGAAACATGGAACTTGAACCACCCTCGGAAAATGGCCTTTGAGCGCCATCTCCTGCAAAAGGATATCAGCAACGAGGAGTATCGACAGGACGCTTTCAGCGTAGCTGAGCGTCGCGACGTCGACGTCCGGGCCTCGAGGACATGTCTATAGTATCTATATCCCAGATATATAGGACACTATTGATAGTGTATGTAGTGTGATATAATACACAGCCTACTTGCGCACAGGTAGAGCCTTCGGGTTAAAGGCTATAGGTAGACAGCTCTTTTATGGAAAAATGCGCCGATTAAAAGCTGATTTAGATTTTACAATCCCTTAGAGAGAAAGGGAAGTAGAAAAATACGCGGTTAAAAATTAGTGCTCAAGGAAGGGTTTCATATTATAAGACGCAGGAGTACTTTAGCTAGATTATCTTATTCCATCACCACTGATAACCAAAAGACAATACTATAACATATTAAATTTTATTATTTATCGCAATTCTGCATGCCAACAATTTGAGCCCTTTGCGAAGAAAATCAGACTCAAAGAAAAGCTTCGACACTTTGAGCAGTTTTATGCTGTTATATGTTTCGTAAAATAATTCTACGTTTCGAAAAATCATCCTTAATTTATGAAAATTCCGTTACAAATTTCGTAATTTTCAATTATAATTACGGAATTTTCTGGTAGGGTGAACAGGGATAATACCGACACCTCAAGAAAAAGTATTTGGAAAAGGAAGAATATTAATTTATGTGTTTATTGTCTGCTAACGAAAATGAATTCATGTGAAAGGGAAGATTTTTTCCGTTAGCAGACAGTACCCATTGATATAATTTTTTTTCCAAACTCTGGTTATATTTATATTAAAATAATGTATTTCAATTCAGTGAACAACATTGTATTTCCAATGAACGACACTCGACATTTAGTGAACGGGGCCTGTATTTATTTTGTATTTAAAAGGATTAAAATGATTATTCGTAATAAATCAAGATTTATAGACAGCAATTTCCTAGGAACGAAGAAAACAACTAGCAATCATAAGAACATGGTTATCAATAATAATGGTGCATATAATTCACTGAAAACATCCTTCTGTTGGGTTCGTTTACTGATAGATACTTATATCGTTCACTGGTTTTGAAGTTACGATAAGAACATTACAAATATATTTTACATCTAATTGAGTTTGAGAATAATAATCATTGAACTATATTGCTAAATATAATAAACTAACCTCTGAAAGTACTACAAGATAAGAAATACCTTTTCTTCTAACTTTCACAAGACTTTCACATTAACAACATCACTAATTTCCACAGTGTCAATGTGTCCTTCTGTATGTGGTAACAAAGACTATTATTTAATAAATATAAATCCACTAATTTTTTACTAAATAAATATTAAAATACAACTTACATAAATAATAAAATATTTAAGCACGTATAAGTATCTATTTTCAATCCTCGCAATTTTAATAAAAGCATGTTATAAGAAGAATACGATTTTATTTTTTTATGTCTGGGAAAATTTATAATTTATTTTGGATAAGAGAACCTAATAAATATGACATCTTCCAGACTAATAGTTGAAATTTATTGTAAAAAGAAGAATCGAAACGATTACGTTTCGGAAACACAACTGGTTTTCCTCATCAGATCTTAAATAGTTTAATAAGATTCCGTGCAAATTTCTTAATGCGTGAGTTCCATGTATTAAAATAGAAAAACTATTTAGGTAGAACTGTAGAAAGATTTGTATGTTGGTATTTATGTAATGAAACTATTGCTTAAACTGTGATAAAAGGCAATAAATTCTTTCCGAAGACGGGACATACCGCTCCGTACTTCTACAGTTCTACATAAATATATAGTTTTTCTATTTTAATACATGGAACTCACACATTGAGAAATTTGCATGGAATCTTAGTAAGCTATTCAAGATCTGATGAGGGAAACCAGCTGTGTTTTCAAAACATAATCGATTCGATTCTTCTTTTTAAAATAACTTTTAACTATTAGTCTGGAACATGTCGTATTTATTAGGTCCTCTTACTTAAATTTATAAATAATAAAACATTTTTATTGCATAGTGTCGTCTACTAAAAAGGTGTCCGCAATACCCCTGTTTACCCTGCACTGTATTTTTTCCGTATAACTAATATAATAATATTTAATATTTATTTATATATATATATATATATATATTATATTTTCAATTATAACTTCTTTATATTAATCCTCCTACTACACTATACTGATAATAATACTGCTATTATATTTCATAAATAAATTCAGATTGTGGATATTAAATTTATTGACAGAAAGAAATCGTTTTTTATCGTAACTGTTCTCACAAATTATATAAAGAAATGGTCACTGCAAACATGTTTTTGCATCACATCATCACATCAAGGGCAACATAATTGAAGAAAAATTAAGAGAAATAATTATCTCTTTCTGCATATAAATGTTGTTACATTTTCATCATCAGCCACGGACTAACAACAAGTCAAGTGCCTAGTGAGATGAGCATGTTATAAATTAATTTAATACGATGTCTGAAATCTTTTGCCATGATGTTCTAGGTACAAAATTAGGAGCATGGTCTAGTTTGGAGCTCCTCTTCTATCACTGTTACCCTTACACACCGGCCGCGAGCGTTGAAGGTGACAATTGTCGCGTTTGTTGCTTTCTTAGAGCTACCATCTGCCACTTCATAGGTTTTTAGTCGCTCGCTTCCTGATGCTCTAGAAAGTTTCTTACAATGCGACAGGTGTTTCATAAAACCGCCTTCTGAGCTGCTGCTAGTACCCTACTGACTCATAAATTTTCAAGATGATCAGTGCATCTTGCGTGAACATTGCCTGTAGCCGAAATCACAATAGGATGAATAGATGCATGTTTGACATTCCCCCCTATTTTCTTTACTTCACGCCATAGCTCGCTATACTTATGGATATTGGTTGTTTAGGTTGCCTGCAAATGTTGGTTAAGTGGAAAAGAAATGTCGACGATGTAGACTCTTCCACCTTTTTTTTCTCGCATCACGAGGTCGAGTCGATTGGCTCGGATGAAATTATCTGTCTGAATAGTAACATCCCAATATAAGATGTAATCTTCGTTTTCTAAAACGGGCATTGGAATGTATCTATAGAAAGGCATCCATTCTTTTAAGAGTCCTAGTTTTATGGCAAATAGTTTTCATCATCATTATTATGATCATTATCATTATTATTATAACAGCATTAAACCAAATCCCTTTCGGGTTAAGCCTATACCCCCCGGGTATATGTTTTAAAATTAACCTAGAATTCCCGTGTTGCTTATTTAAATAACACGTTCGTTCCGCAACACTGCTAACACCCAGGCCGCTGATCAATCTCTTCAGCAATCACCCCAAGCGAAGAGATTCACTGAGGCATCATCTGCCACAGATCACACAAAAATATGCAAACTTACTGATAATCACATAGTAAGATCCAAAGTCTTTACTCTTATCACGTCCACCAAGTAAAGTCCTCTACGCGGGCCCATTAGCATCCAAGGTATTTCGTTTCAGGCGCCTTTCACTCCACTGACACTCTTCATCACACATTTCTTATAAACTATTTGTCATAACACTTTCCTGTCCTGGCATACAACTTTAGCTTCCTTTACGTCCATACATAACATATTCTCATGCAAGCTCTTGTGTTTATATAATTTCGACTTAGGGTCTCAACCACATATTCTCACCATTGTTTCCTCAGTCTGCCTCTAAGTACGCTACCATTCACTTTACCTAATATACTTTATGTAACAAAGGTATGATTTAAAAGTTGATCGCGTCTGAAATTTGAGGTTAGATTGGCGCGTTCCGGGAAGAGTCCAGATGTCAAGCCATTTCGAGCGCGGATAGCACTCGGATGGCTGACCATCTGCGACGTACGACTGGCTTGGGGATTCGCTGTGTTTAAACTAATGTCGAGTGGGAGGTCTGACTCCGATCAGTCAAAAATGTTAAATCTTTATTTATTTATGTTAAGAAGAACCAAAGTTATGAAATCTCAAAATTGAGCCAAGTACAAATAGTAGAAAATTGATGAATAAAATTATATTTTAATATAAGGAATCTTCTTGAAAATAGGAAATTGTACTGGCCATTATACTATGGCCAACGGCCATAACACGCTGAAAACCCCAGTTCTCGTCAGATCACTGAAGTTAAGCAGCGTTGGACGCGGTTAGTACTTGGATGAGTGACCATTCAAGAATACTGAGTGCTGTTGGCACATCGTGGGTGTGGTGAGCCCACACTTGTAATTATTTATAACTACAAGAAAACTATCCACCTAGAAACACTACCCGAATCGGGTAGTGTCACGCCTACCCTGAAAGGGAAATGGTTTAATGGTATACATACTTCCCGCCTCGTTCTCGGGATTACTGTTGTAGTTCCGCTACTTTACGCCAGATCACCACAAATTTAAGAGCCAAAATTTTCCATTACCGCGCCCTCCCAGCGTCTATTTGTCGAGACTCCATTCGTTTCTTTGTGTCTGACACGTTCACACGTAAGAGCCAAGTGTTTAGTGTTGATTACTTACGACTTGGCCGTAAACGTAAGCGTTCTTCTTTCAACGAAGATGACGTAAAAGATTTATTCCGTCAAGTGAAAAAACTAAAAGAAATAGTTGCAAAAGATCGGAAACATAGACCTTCAAGATATAAGTCACCTAGCTCATCTCGTTCTTCAAAACGTCGATCTTCTGGCTCATCACGCATTTCTTCACGATCCCGGAGTTCTTCTAGAAGTCAGGAATCCCGTTCTCGAGATGCATCGCTTGTACCATATAATGGTAAGTCCTTTGTTGGAGTTTCTTTCTCGTGGACTAACTCGGACGGCCAGGCTCATACTAGAGATGAGATACGTGCCGATCCTCAACCTGGTAGAGCCTGTACAAATGTACAGGACTAATCCAGTGATGTCTTTACAGGAGCCTTATCAAGGGAAGGAATAAAAAAAGGGAATATTTTTTTTTGGATGCTCCATAACTCAACCCAGTTATGCTGCTGTCAATGGGAGAGTCAGCTGTGAAAAGGGACGAGCATTTTCAAAATTCCCAGCGCCTGGCAGGGTCAGATGTGTCAGGTTTGGGCCAGGGCATAAATATGTTGCTTGACAATGCAGATAATGGGTTTGATGTTGTAAAACTTCTCGAATATCTTCCCAATAGTGGAAAACTGATCGCACAACTCCACCATGCGGAGACGATTGCTCGAAGAGCATTCACCGCTCCCGCTTATAATAAATCGGTTAAATCCATTCTGGAAAAAACTGACAGAGGCACTTTCCTATTTGGGGATAATCTTAATGAGAAGATTAATGAAGTGAACTCGTTGGAGAAGATCAGCAAGTCCATCAAACCACCAGTACCTTCGAAGAAGGCTCCCAATAACCAAAGCTCTGGATCTTTAAACTCGAAGAGCTCGTTCACGAGGAACCAGAGGCCCTCGTGGACGAGCAACAACCACCATGCTCAGACGAAGCAACAACTCTACAAGAAATCTCAACCGACATCTCGAGGGCAGCAAACGAGACGGCCACCTCGACCTTCAGCGCGACAGGAGCGGAAATAGAGGTTAGTATGGCAGGTCGCTTGCCAAATTTTCTTCCCGCTTGGAAGCAGATTACTATGGACGCCTTTGTTCTTCAGTCGGTAGAAGGTTACCAAATTCCATTCAAGCTGAAACCATGGCAAAAAACTGTCCCATCTGTTCGAATTTGGGCCCAGGACGAATTTACATCTCTAAGAACGGAGATTGACGAGTTATTAGAAATGGGAGCTATCAGTCCTTGTAGACCTTTGAATGGGGAATTTTTATCCCCTTACTTTCTTATCGATCGCAAAAATAAGTCGAAGCGATTTATTTTTAATCTGAAGGCCTTGAATAAATTCATCGAAATACCCCACTTTAAGCTAGAAGACGCTCGAACTGCCTGCAAGTTGATGACGAAAAATTGCTATATGGCAAGCCTGGACTTAAAAAATGCCTATTTCTTAGTGCCAGTAGACAAAAGATATCGCAAATTTCTTAGATTTTCCTTCGAAGGCACTTTATATGAGTTTAATTGTCTACCTTTCGGGTTAAACATTTTCCATTTGTATGCACAAAAATAATGAAGCCAGTTGTTAGCCATCTGAGGGGTAAGGGACTCTTATCTGTAGTATATCTAGATGATTTTTTTTTTCGGCACCACTTTTGAAGATTGTCTATACAATGTCCAAACTTCAATTAAGCTTCTTCAGTCACTAGGATTCGTACTCAATTACGATAAAAGTTGCTTAATTCCGAGCAAAAGTTGCAATTTTTTAGTGTTCACCTTCGTTTCCGAAACCTTAATGTTAGAGTTGCCTTCAAACAAAAGAGAAAAAATAGATTTTTTGATAGAAATCTTTCTGAAGAGAAAATCATCCACTATTCGAGAGTTTTCCCAACTAATTGGAAGCCTGATTTCTTGATGTCATGAGATACCGTATGGAATTGGCTACATAAAAGCCCTAGAACGGGCTAAGTTTCAAGCCTTGATGTTAGCTGATGGCAATTATGACGATTCCATGTTCCTTCCAGAATCCCTACGACCTAACTTGATTTCGTTTCGCAAAAACATACATTTGTCACGAAGCCCAATACGTCAATTTGTTTTCGAGAAGGTAATGTTCTCTGACGCTTCAAAGTCTGGTTGGGGGGCCTATTGTAAAGGCGAATCAGTCAATGGGTTCTGGAATATAGAGGAGAAATCCTAGATCATAAACCGGTTAGAACTGTTAGCGTCCTTCTGGGCCCTTAAAACTTTTGCTCTCGAACTGCAGAGTTTTGAGATTCTATTAAAAATCGACAACAACCCCTATCTACATTCTCTTAGGAGAGACATTTGGAAGTGGTGCGAGTCTAGAAAACTCTGGATATATGCGTCATACACTGCGTCAAAAAAACAACTTTCATGCTGATAGGGAATCTCGGATTCGCAAACCTTTCCAAACCCTACCATCGATTTGTTTGCAACCAGTTCCAACGAAGAAGAATTAAATTTAATGAATGAAAAACTTGTAATTATTAAATGAGTTATTTTTAATTCAAAACTTCAGAATCTGTGGGTCTAAACGAGTATAGCCCTGAAAAATGTTCTTCAAAAAATTTAAAATTGCAATTTTTTATAAGGATTTCCTAAGCCGTTAGAAAAACGTAAAAACAAACAACATTTGCGGTATCGTCGTCAAACAAGTATAATACAAATGAATATCTATAAATGAATTGATTCTATATATATATATATATATATATATATATATATATATATATATATATTATGTAAAAATATACAAAATTGCTTAATTATTAACAAAGATTAGCTCTTATGACAGTCAGAATGACCCTTTTTGTCAGGGCAGGTATACCATATACTCGAAGTTATAAAGCGCTCGTCTTGAAGTCATAAAAATTCGACTTAAGATATAAATATATGCCTTCAAGACATAGAAACTTGTCTCCAAGGCATAAATCAAAGTCTGGCTCTGTCTCAAGAAGGAGACATGCTGGAGTCAAACTTTTCGACTTCAGCATGTCTTGATTGGGGGAAATTTAAGTCGAAACCAAGTCGAAGAATTTTTACTCGGGTCTTATTACAATTATGTAATTTAATACTTTAAAGATTTATAGATAATATTTTTTTAATAGTTACACATTTTTGTCATAAAAAATCCACCTTTAGCTTTCAACACTTTTGCAACGATTCATGGCATTCTATTGTCAAACTTTTCTAGCACAGATGGTTTAAGCTGCTCCCATATACTTTTCATCATGTTCCAGAGTATTTCTTTCGAAGTTGGGCACTATTTTCTGATTTGACGATCAAGTTCATCCCAAAGAAGTTCGATCGGGTTGATATCAGGCAATTGTGGTGGCCACTCCATGATTTGCAACGTACTTTCTTTTTGTTTCATGCGCAGATAGTATTTGAAAAGTTTGGATGAGTGTTTCGAATCAAGCGGTTCCTACGGAAAAAATCTTATTGGCCCAGGATTCGTAATGCAACAAAATCAAAATCAAAAACTAAATCGTCAAATCAGATAACGGTGTCCAACTTCGAAAGATACATACACTCTGGAACATGTTGATTAGAATATGGGAGCAGCTTGAACCATCTGTGCTAAAAAAGCTTGTCAATAGAAGGACATGAATCGTCGCTAAAGTGTTGAAAGCTAAAGGCGGATTTTTTGATGAACAAAATGTGTAACAGTTAAAAATAATTAAAAATAATTAATGAATTAAGTAAATTAATAAATAATTAAATTGCATAATTGTAATACAAACTATCTTCGAATTTGATTTCGTTTCATTTTTCCATCGTTTGATAAGTTTTCAAGGTATTTTTTTCAGTTTTAAGGTTTAATTATTTAGCGTCTGGAAACTTTTGAACGGCAGTGTATGTGGTATGTTTATGGATCACTTTCTCCTGAAAAAGCGGCATTTCTACACCTAATTTTCTATATATTTATGCAAAATTTCATCGAAATCAATCGATTGGTTTTAGTTATCAGTGTGTGTGTATATATTTTTCCAATATAATTAAATCTTTCTGAAAATAAAGTTTTAAGTCAATTGGTGAACGCATGTAAAGGGCGATTTACAAAATACGTGATACATTTTTCGGGAATTTTAGACACCCCACCCCCCTGTGTGATGTTTTTTCCATTGTTGTTAACATGGAGAATGATACTTTGACAGACCCCCCCCCCCTCCCAACGTATCACGTATTTTGTGAATGACCCCTAAACTCTATATGAGAGAAAAATTATAATCTGAAAGTATAATCAATTTTAAGTTATTCAAAATTAGAAGCCTTAAGATCTGAAGATTGTTGGAACTGGTTGGAAATTTAAGAATCCTAAAATTCAAAGACTCTCAAGTCAGTATATGAATGCTTCAGAAGTATGGAATATTTCATAACATCACAAAGCGCCAAACCAAATCGCAGGAAGTTTGGCCGCCTTGTAGAAAGTTATGAAATGTTCGAAAGCTTGCTTTAGATTTCTGAAATGGTAATTTTAAAAACATTCGAGAAAATATTCTAGGAACTATAGGAACGATTCAAAGCATTTTAAATTTGAGCCTGATTTACTTCTAAATATTAGAATTGAGAAATCTGTGTAAGGAATTTATTTAATTTATTTCAACTTTATTTTACAATAAAAATTATGGTACATTATGAAAAATAACACTTCGTAATGGAAAATCTATCTCTAATCTCACCAAAGACCTTTATATAAATGATAAAGTTCTACTGATTCAGCTAGCTAATAGTCAGAAAATCGAATCGCTCATATATATAAATCTTATTTCAATAAATGACCTGTTTACAGGATGAGAAGAAATTTGTAGGGGAGTAATCGTGGTTTAGATGGTATAGTGATTGTTTTATCTTCCAACACGTTAACCTTGGTAGCCACTCTGGCGCGAGTTCGATTCCCAAAGCAGGAAGCGAGGCGGATGTATTTTCAGAAAGCTTCGCTTCTGTCCGCTGGTATACTCACCCACAGATACCCTACAGTTAATAATTAACCCTATAGTACAGTCGCTAATGACCCTGGAAAGTTTTTGCGATTATAAACATTCAATTAATAAAAAGAAATATGTAATTGCAAGTAAAAAAGTTCAAAGTTTCTTCTACTTTTCAATCCAAATAGTAATATTTTTTAATTTGTTATATCTATTTATGTAATTACGCAAATAATAAACTATTTTAGAAGATTTTTAAGCCTACTTAATGAACATAATCGGTATAAAAAAAATTACTCACTCATAAATTTGATTTGTCCGCAAAAATATTTGAACCGCTATAGCAGATTTGATTGAAATTTAAAATTGATTTTAACCGATTGCAAGTACAAGTGCTTGCACAATTTCTTAAATTTTGGAATTTTCGAAGTGGAATCGAGAAAATTTGTAAACTTTCACGCTAACATATTTTATTTTTTACATTTGAAATTGTAAGCGTTCAAGTTTAATAAATATGATTGTTAAACACTTAAAAATTCAACAATTTTAACTTAAAACCTTTCAGAAGTAAACAAATTCCAATTGGCAAAATCATCATATTTTCGGTACAAGTAGTCGTTTTTCCAGATCCCACTATTCTTACCGAAAAATTTGAAATTCGAAACGGCCACAAATTTAACAAATTGAATTGGAGGGCATTCCGAAATTAACAATTTTAAACCCGTACATCGCAATTGGCAATCGGGCAAATAAAAGCTACATTAAAACAAATTATTTCTTCAAGTCTACACTGAGAAAAATATTTATTCGTGCAACAAAGTGTTGTTTTGTTGGCTCAGAAAAATGTTTGTGGGTTCAGCAAATTGTTTCGTTTGCTTAAAAAAACATTTAACTATGCAGCCAGGAATTTTTTTGTAATCAAGAAAAAATTTTGGTTAGACAAATATGAACAAAATTATTTTGTTGTCCGAATTAAACATTTTTCTCAATGTATCATAACCTCTCGTTTTTCTTCCTTGGGATTCAATATCGCTTGAATCTCTTCCAAGCTTTTTCCTTTAGTCTCAGGTGTAATGCAATAAACAATTAAAGTTCCCACACAACAACAAACCGCAAATAACCAAAAGGTGGTGTAAATACCACCAATACTATTTAAACCCTGAAACCCCAATCCCACAAGAAACGCAAATATGGAACCCAAAATCATTCCAAAAGCAACCGCCAGTCCTTTAACTTTCATAGGAAAAAGTTCTCCTAAAAGTACATATGGAATCGTCGCAATTCCCATAGCACAGGCCACCTCATAACTGATCAAAGCAACCAAAGGAACCCACGTAATGGACGTTACATTCACTTCTAAACCATACTTCAGAAAAAAGAATAATCCAACAGCAACCAAAGATAAAGACGCTAACAATCCAGATACCAAAAAAAGAATTCTTCTTCCAACTCTATCCACCAATCCAACTGCAGCAATTCCTGCAATGAGTTGTGTTCCAGTCAACATAATCACAGAATGTTGAGGTGAAAGTGCAAAATCACTATGGCTAAAAATTTCTTGAGCATAGGCAACAATTGCAATCGCCCCAGAAAATTGTTGAGTAGCCTTAACACAAAAAAGAATTAAAAGTCCTCGACGATTTCCTCTAGTTCCAATTAATTCTCTGAAAGATCCTCTTTTTGATTGCTGACCTTCGATTAGAGATTCCTTCATTTTTGCAATATCCGTTCTCACAAATTCCACATTTTTAATGCAGCGTAATTTCATCAGGCTTTTAGTTGCCTGCTCATCTTTGTTTTGTTGCAAATAAAAATAAGGTGACTCTGGCATGAATATAAATGTGGCTATGAATAAAATTGGAATCGAGAGTGAGACGAAGTTTAGGGTGTCATATGGTAAATAAGCTCCAGCTGTTGTTACAGCAAGGCTGCCGAAATTAACGGAGATTTTCATGATTGTGGTAAGAATTCCTCGAATACTTTTGTCAGCAATTTCTCCGATGTAAATGACAACTAGGTTGAATAAGGCTCCATGTCCCACCCCAGCAACGAATCTGGCTACGAAGATTCCGGTGAAATTCTCGGCGAGGATTATTAAAATCCAGCCAGTCACTTGGGGAATGGCAAATATGAGGAGGGAATATTTTCTGCCTAGATGATATACAAAGTGAGGGTTCAGGAGGCAGCCGAAAACAGCACCAAATGTGTAGAGAGATTGTATCCAGGCTCCTTGGGATTTTGTTATTGGAACTTCTGCTTCCTTGTTCATCAAGTAAGGAAGTGCGGGAGAAGTCCAAGCCATGTAGCCACCACATCCTATCATCGAGATGCATGCTGGAATAAAATTAATTCATGAGATTTTTTTCTATCAGGTTCGTGCTTATTTTCATTTCGATGTTTTTTAATCAAGATTCTATTAAATAGTGTCCACAAAAATGAATCTGCTCGAAGGACCTGTTGGTGAATAATGGAAAGGGATAGAAATGTTTTTATGGAAAATGACAGAAGATATCAAAAGTTGACCATTCTTTCAGTCCAAAGATCTATATCAAAGATATATATATAAAGATTGACACACGCATCTAATCGTGAATTGCAAATTAAAATAAAAAAAATCTTTAACATTGGTATTATCTTGTAGTATATTCTACACTTTTTTAAAAAGATGCAATTGACTTTCATATAATTTTTTTTCTATTTATCCTCATACTCGTACTTCTCTTTTCAAAACTGCTGTCCTTTTCTGTCCTATTGTATAATTATTTCACTCTATTCCTCTTTTCGCAATTTATATCAATGTAACAATTTCAAATATTCTTAAAATTATTTGATTAAACGCTTCTCAGTTGGTAAATGTCTAATACGACGTTCTAAGCAATTGACTGTTTTTCTGAAAATGCTTAAAGTCAATTTACTCAAAAACCCCACTGTTTTTTTCTCTGGATTTTTTCTAGATTCGTCCTAATGTAGAGAGTATATATATATATATATATATATATATATATATATATCAACATATATTTCCATATAATATGTAAGTCTGCCCAGTGCCCAAACCTTAGAGTAAAGACAGATTTTTTTTCTTTCTGAAAAACGAAATTCAAATTTTTTTCCCAATCAACACAAGATGCGAAAAAAGTGGAACAAAAGAAATTGTTTATTTAAAAAATTTCTAGAAAAATGTCTCTTGACACTATCTTCTATCTCATGTTATCTTCGATATTTTTGAGAAAATATGTATAAGATCCTTTTCAATTTGTTTTCTCGACAATAAAATATAATGGTGTCATAAAAAATAAAGAAAAATATAATTTAACAGTTTCAACAACTTTTACATCAATCTTTTTTCTTTCAAGTCGGTATTTTCGCAATAATCGATATTCAACATTTTTTCTAACTTACATCAATATGCTTTCACCACCGCGTTGTTAAAACTGTTGAATTAAGTCCTTTTTGGGTTTTCAACACACCATAAAATTGTATTGCTGCGAAAAAAATCCTAAAAGGATTTGTACATATTATCGCAAGAATTTGGAAAATAACGCGACATAGAAAAAAGTGTCAAGACATTTTTCTTGTGTCCTTTTTTGCAACAAATGTGAATGTTAGTTTTTCAGATAAAAAATCTCTTTTCTCTCCAAGGCTCGGGCACGGGGCAGACTATTATGCAATATACTCTCTACATTAGAACGAATCTAGAAACAAATCAAGAGAAAAAAATCTGCCCGCTTCGCGGGCACATTCTCATGGCGCGCTTCGCGCGCGGCTCGCTTCGCTCGCAAGTTTGAGCGCGCCTAGGGCGCGCGACTGTTGGATCTCGCGCTTTACGCTAGGCTCCTCTAGATTTTTGAACTTCGTGTTCCACTTCGATGAAAAGAAAAAGTTTGTTTGCAAATATTATAAAATTATC
>CAKNYM010039531.1:553-20581 GCA_932195095.1 Andricus curvator
GAGCGATATTAAGAAAATATACAATTTTGTTTCATAAAATACATCAGACTAATGGACTAGAGAAACTTCATCAAATTTTTCCTTAAATTAAGAAAATCTAAAAAGTCTTTGAAGTTTCGTAGTTTTTAGAATTTATATTTTCTATGAAAAAAAGTTTATTCCGAACATATTTTTATACATAGGTCCAACTATCTACAGTGAAAGATATCTTTGAAACATTTTTTGTAGCGTTTTGATTACGGCTTCTTGCACATCCTTGGAAGTTGAGGAAATCATTGATCTCATGGCATTGTGAAGTGAAGTCACCAAATCGGTTTAAGACAAAATATGTTCTTTTTTATGTTGTTGTTTTTATGTATTTTTTCAATAACGAAACGATATTTGAAAAAGTGAAGTTCTTCTACTTGAAAATTTGTAAAAAAAAGTTTGCAAACACTTTTCTTCTCTGGCCTCTTTTTCTGGAAATTTTCGCTAAAAATGCAATAAATTCGGTTAAAACTGTCTTTTTCTTGTAACAATGCAATTTTCTAATACTTCGTAAACAAAATTATTTCAACTTATAGATTTACACATTACATTTTTTTAGAAAATATTACAAAATATAATGTTTTAATTGTTCCAATTGAATTTAATTTTAAAAAAACAATTGTAGCTCATTGAATTAAAATAATTAAAATAATATTATATCAACGTGAACAGTGAGAATGTTTTAATTGTTTTAATTGTTTTAATGTCATTCAATTGAAAAAAATCTGCCCGCTTCGCGGGCACATTCTCATCGCGCGCTTCGCGCGCGGCTCGCTTCGCTCGCATGTTTGAGCGCGCCTAGGGCGCGCGACTGTTGGATCTCGCGCTTCGCGCTCGATTATGTACTCACCTCGCGCTACGCGCTCGGGCGTATTTACATCGCGCTTTACGCTCGGCTCCTCTAGATTTTTGAACTTCGTGTTCGACTTCGATGAAAAGAAAAAGTTTGTTTGCAAATATTATAAAATTATCAAAACCTCTGCATATTAAGTGATTGTTAAATTTGTTTTTATTTTAGACTGAAAAGGAATTTTATTTACTCAAGGTTCTATCGACCTTAAGGAACACATTCTCATCCAGACACTCGCGCTTCGCGCTCGATATTTTATTTGAAAATCATTTGAACCGTATGATAGAAACAAAAAAGTTTGAGCGCACTTACGGCGTGCGATTTGGTAAATACACTGAGCGCGCACTTTGTGCTTCGTGATATATGTTCTTCATATACAAATTACTAAATTTGTATTTGATTTTAAATGAAAAGTAATGATATAATTCAGGCGACAAATTTTATTAGTTAACATTTTATTTTAGCTTGTGCCGTTTATCAAAAAAGTTAATTTTTTCATTTTGAATATATTCTTACCACAAAAATTGATTACGGGTTTGTAAGTCTTTTTTGAATGCAAAATTTTTGTTCATTTATATGTTTTCGTACCTTGCATTGTTTTTTCAAAAATTTGATTTTTTTTACTGCCAATGTTATTTTCACGAATAAAACAAAAACCACGCATCCTATCGAAACAAATTTTGTTTCGGTCATTTTTTCATAGCTGGTAATATTCGTCTGAAAATTTGATTTTTCTATTTTCAATGCTGTTTTTTACGAATAAAACAAAAACTACGCGTCATATCAAGAAGTGAATGATAAGAAATTTGTAGATCTTTTTTAGGTGCACAATTTTGGTGAGATGACCTTTTCTGGTATCTTGCATAGTTTTACAGCAAAATGGCTTTTTTGATTTTTCATTAATTTTTTGTGCGATCAAAATTTGAATTTTTTATTTTTCGAAAAATTCAAAAAGTTGTCATGAAAATATTATAGGGTGTTCAGGAATCAACGTTTTTCTCCTCTTGACTTTTTTTCATATCGTGCGTTTTTCGGCTTAAAATGATCATTTTCGTTTGTTTTTTGGAATTTTGGAAATGCTATAACTCCAGTAATTTTTTTTTTATCACGAAAAGTCATAAGAATATTTTGTTCGTCATTTTGCGTACTACTAATAACCGTACATAGAATTTTCAAACCTTCCAAAAAAGTGGTCTCAAAAATTTTCAAAATGTGCTCACTTTTTGGATTTTCATCCAAAATAGCTGGTTAACGAACTCGTTCTCTATTTTTCGGCCATAAAAAAGTGTGCCAAAGCTCAATCAAATCTGATCATTTTTTCGAAAGTTATCGTGGCTACAGACAGACAGACAGACAGACAGACAGACAGACTACAGACTACAGACAGACAGACACCTTCGTAAAAATCGTTTTTTCTGACTCAGGAGGTCTCAAAACGTGGAGATTTGATGAAAACCGACTATGTCAAATTTTACATAAAACCAATACCTTCTCATTAGAATGAGAATGTAAAAATACAACTACAGCCGATTTGAATAATAATAACTTAAGCGAACATTTTGAAAAAGAGGCAAGATGAAGAAAAAGGTCTAAGAAACTATTTTTCCTAATTTTTCAAGTGGCACAACTAAATATTATGTTTCGAAACGATTTTGTGACTTCAGCATGCACGTTTTACAGCCTTCCCGATTTAGAATGTATTCGGTCTAAATGCTACTTTATTTTGTTGTTAAATTTAGAAAAAGTAACATTTTTCATCTTGAGAGACTGAATTTCCTTTTTGCTTCCTCGCAGAGGAAGCTTTGTAATGGTAACATTTTCCAAAATTTTTTAATTAATTCAATTTAACCCTCCCTAATTTATTTATCTAATACAATGTTCTAAGCAATTGTCCGGATGTGTGTGTGGATGCCACGCTTTTTTGTGAACACGATAACTAGAAAACGGTTGCAGATAATTCGATAAAATATGGAGGGCTTATTTTCCTCACTAATATCTTGAAACTGACCGAAGGATTTTTAAAAATATATATTGCATTCTTTTTAGCACTCAATAATATGTTAAAAATCGGATTTTTATAGTAAAACTTTTTTTATTCGAATAATTCAAAGTTGATTCAAGAACAGAAAAGATGTGTTGATTCGAGACGAATCGATTGACCTATAATATTAATACATTTCATTGAAGAGTAAGGAAACTATGGTAATGCATAATATTTGAAAATACGGTTTTTTTATGTAAATCTTTTTTCTTCAACATAATTCAAAGTTGATGCAACAGTATGAAAGATTCCTTGGTTTGAGAAGAATCGATAGACCTTCAATATTAATACATTTCATTGAAGAGTAGGGAAGTTATAGTAATTTATATATTTTTCAAATAATTCTTTATAGTAAAAGTTTTCTCATTCTCGTAATTTAAAGTTGATGTGTGAATAGAAAAGTTGTGTTGATTCAAGACGAATCGATTGACTTATAACATTAATACATTTTACTGAAGAGCAAGGAAGCTATGGTAATGCATGATATTTGAAAGCACGGCTTTTCATAGTAAAACTTTTTTCAATAACATAATTCAAAATTAATGCAAGAACGGAGAAGATTTCTTGATTCGAAGCGCATCGATTGATCTGTAATAATAATAAACTTTATTGAAGATTTGTCAAGTTATGCTCATTTATAATATCTGAATCATCAGTTTTAAACAGACAAACTTTTTTCATCGACATAATTCAAAGTTGACGCAGGAATAGAAAAGACTTTTTGATCATAAATTCTCAAATAGAGTAATTCTGGCCATTTTTGTAAGGAAATCATAAAGCTGGGAAAGGGATAGGGCGCGACGGAACTTTTCCTTTCCCTTTTCCAGCTCGAAAAATTATTATTTCAAATACAACATTTGATTTGTCTGATTTGTCTTTGTATGTAAAACATTTTTTGTATTATTTTGTAATTTTGTATTTTTTGTAAATTTCTATCTTTAAATTGAGCAAATGAAGACTTTGGTTTGTATATTATTAAAAAAGATAACTAATGCTTCCTCTATGAGGAAGCAAATATATTTTCTAACGGGAAGCAAAGTGTTCGTGAAATGAGCACCATATAATTATAAATACAAACAAAGTGGAAACACTCGAGATCGAAATCACAGCTAGTTTCAAACTAATAATATTAATCTTCGATTTCGTGTGTTTCCAAAATAATGTAGAAAGTTGCTTACTAGTTTTTATTGTCAAAAAATGATTTATTTCATTGAAAGTAATGTTTTGTAAGATTCTTACAAAAATCATATTTCCATTAAAACAGGCTTCAAAGAGAGTACAAATTAATTTTTCGGCTTCTCATTTCTTTGAAAAATATAAATTTGTTTGAAATTTATTGAAATTGAAAAATTATACAAAATGCATTTTAAAATTATTGAATTTCTTGCTAAAAGTGATAGAATGTAAAATTTTAATTATATTATGTTTAAATGCTTATCAATAATACTTCTTTTGGCTGCTGGTCTGCACTGTTAGAAAAGGCTCTCTTGTATTCCTCAGCATGGAATTTTTTTAAATATCAGGTAGTTCCAGTTGTATTCCCATCCATTATTTTCATTATAATTTCCAACTTTTGTGCAGAGCAAGCCTTACATTTCGCGAATTTCTTTTTATCCGTGTATCCGCATTCAAAAATACTTCCTTTCTCCTTCTTTTTGTCACTGATTACGATTCAGATGAATCTTCATCAATCATCAGTTCATTACTCAGAAGATTGAATTATATAATATATTCAAAAATATATCTCAAATGAATTTCGAATGATAATTCTTATTGTTTATATAAGTTTATTATTTTAGATTTTACTAAGAATACATTATTATTAGTATTTTATTATTTTTCAGTATTGTTGCTTATTTAAAATTATGTATCCACCCCGTAGATTTTCTTTTCCCTACATAGCTTGTATCTTCTGCCATCCTTCTCCAGATTGTGTTTAATCGTTAAATTAAAAATTTAAGATGAACAGATTTAACGTTAAATTAAACGTTAAATCCAAATAATCTTTGGCAGCAGAGCTCTGTCACTGAAAGGCTGTCACAAGTGACGTTTCTCGATTATTTTCAAGGACCTCGTTCGATATCTTTCGAAAAATGAGACGATACGATTATAAATTTAACAAATAAATACACGAGATGATCGTTCGAAAAAAGGGGCTGATAACGAACGACGTCGAGTGAAACAGTTGAGTTTCTCCTGTTGATGTGAATCAGTAGCCGGAAATAATAATAAAATTGCAATTAAGCAAATCAGTTACTTTTATAAACTAGCGAAAAATTACAAACATTTTACAAATCGTATTAAGTGATAAACAACTTATTACCAACATCATATTACATTTGCAAACTGTTTCCAATTGGAAACGTGATTAATTATAAACGAATTATTATTTTGTTTATCACTTCCGAGTCGAAATCTAACAAATATTAAATTTGCAAAACGTTGCGCTAATCGTACTGAGTGATAATTAACTTAGTACTAACATCATATTAGATTTGCAAACTGTTTACTACCTTGAAACAAGCTAGGTACAGTGAAATTCTTAACGGCAAACACTTTCACGCAAAACAGAAGTCCCGGGCGCAATCACCAAATTACAGATCTTAAAGGTTCGATCTGTAATTGTAAACGGTTTATGCACAAACGCAGCGGAAGAACAAAGACTGAGCGCAAAGCGCGGGACCTAAAAGAAGCGCACCCATGCAGCGTGCAGATTTTTAAAAATAATGTTATTATTAATAATTTATATTGTATTACAGTACGTCACAAAAACATATAAAATTCTTATTTATTTGACTTTTATGGCATTTATTTATGTATTTTTTGGCACTGATTCGGAAATTTTACATTATTTATTTCGTAGTAGCAATATTTTCGGAGATGTTCAAAATTCAATGTCCAGTGTCACATAAAAAACAAAAAACCATGTTGCGTAAACATCAGGTCATTTTCGCTTTTTAAACCTGTTTTAAGAAAAACGCGAGAAGATAGAACATTTTCGCCTTCAGATACGTATTCTAAAGAAAAAATACTGGAATGTCCAATCAATTATTGATAAAAAAAATCTTTTCACTCCATGAGTTCTCCATGAGTTCTCTCTTTTTTAGATTTCTTTCATGATAATGGATTATGAAACCGTCCGATTGAATAATCCTCATGTGCGATTCTATGTTTTCAAAGGACTGCGTGATATCTAAAACTTATATGGAAATTATATCACGTTTATTATTATTTCAAGGCAACTAATACGTACTTCAAGTTTTCAACATTCAAATGACCGAAATATTATATCACTAATAGTTAGCATTACTACAGGTTTTTAACTAAAATTACCAGGCACAAAATTTAGTTTTTGCGGCATATATGAGCACTAAATAAGCACTGAATTCCTGCGCCAAGTACAATGTGATTCCACTTATAGTTGCCGATTGTCACATACAAGAGTCATCTGAATCCAGCATTGCTACACGTTTTTGTTAAAAAAAAGTTCCCGGATTTTGTGCATAGCACGAATCCAGAGCACTTAATTAGCACTGAATTCCTGCGCAAAAATGAATTTGATACCACTTATAGTTTCCGAGTTTCGCATACCGAAGTTGTGGCTTCAGGTGAAGCTAGCATTACTACATATTTTTCACCAAAATTACCGGGCACAAAATTTTTTTCTGCAGCATAAATGAGCACAAAATAAGCACTCAATTATAACATAGCGCCCATATGGATATGACAATGTTGTAATACCAACTTCCGGGACCTGAAATGTTTGTATTTTTTCGCTGGTTTGAAAAAGTACCTAATTTTTTTAATTGCAATTTCAATATTGTTGTCGGTCCCCGTGTAGAAAAATTTCGTGGCGCTGTACTGTTTCTGTCAAGTCCGCCTTGAGTTCACACTGGCGCGCCACAGGCTGACTGTCCAGTGACTAGACTGGGATGTTACGCTCGGATCGACTAGTTTCTAGACAGATCGGCTATTTTGATAAAAAAATAATGAACAATTAAATAATACTATTATTTTTCATACGATAAAGGTTCAATATATAAATTTTTCAGTTGATTAAAAATATAAAAAAAGTTTTTGTACAAAAAAAAATGAGTTTCCGCAAATATCTTGTACATACGCCGGGTGTCGAAATTCTGATGTAACTTCCTATTATATTGTTGTAACTATGTCCCGTCGCCTTAATACCTCGGCCACCTAAAAGCTAAATTTTCTTTCATTTTGTCGGATATGCAATTCCATTCATTACATCCCAATATTTATTTCAATAAAACATGTACAATTTTTAAACATTCAAAGTGCTTGATGTGTGAATAAATCATTGAAAATAATAACGTTTGTATGATTTGACTTGCTATTAGACTATGAAATAATGATTGTTTATTATTTCAAATAATCAATACGTTAGGCTCAATTATCATTTACGCAATAAATAAATAATTAGAATAAATTAAATGAGTAATTTATAATGATATTTGATTTTTTGGAATATCGTCAATATTATACATAGCATTATACATATTATTATAATTATTATAAATTCAATAAAAATTTATTAAAACTCTACTATACCTATAATTCAATTGAAAGGAAATGTTTTTGAACATTCTTGAAGAAAATCGTTCTTAAGAATAGAGTTCTTGTATTAAGATTTCGATCACCTTCAACGATTATTGCTTACTCTTTTAAATATGTAAAAGTGTATAATTAATTATTGCTGGAGCATCTGTGCAATTGCGTATTGTAATTTCTTCAATCTTTTATTCTAAAATGATTATTTTCTGAATTCACCTTTGTAATTTTTTCTTGAGTCCAAACCGTGATTCTATCTAGAAACTAGCTGAAATCGGAACAATCTTTATATATTCAAATTCGTAACGAACTCCTAGATAGCGCCAAGACTAGGACTAGACAGCAAAAAGGTTTAAATCAAACACCCAGAAAAACTAGGCAGCGCCAGTGTAGCGCCAGGCTAGTTTTGCGTGAATAGACAGGCTTGAGAAAAACTGTACTGGCTTCAGCATGATTCAAGACTGCCACGAAATTTTCCCAAACGGGTCGTGCAACGTTTTGCAAATTTAATATTTCCAAGATTCTGACATTTCCAACATTTGCTACCCAAAAACGCAACATTTGCTGTTGTCGCAGGAATTTTATGAGTTAAATTGCCAAGTTGTAAATAAATTCCAGATATAATATGACGTTGGTAATAAGTTATTTATCACTCAGTGCGATTTGCAAAATGTTTGTAATTTTTCGCTAGTTTACAAAAGTAACTAATTTGTTCAATTGCAACTTTAATATTTTTGCCGGCCAAGCAACGTTTTTTAAATTTGATAATTTTTAGATCACAAAACTCCTAACATTTTCTACCCAAAAACGCAATCTTCGCAATTTTCGCTGAAATTCAAGGAGTCGAATTGCAAAAAATGTAACAATTATATTAAAAACGATAATTTGCGTTATGTACTTTATTTTTGCAAATCATACAATAGTTTCTTTTCAATGAAAAAAAAAGAAGAAACAACATTGTGCAAAACCTTCGGTATTTTCGCTCAGGAGTGATTAACAAAATGTTAATTTGTTTATGATTAACAATGTTGCCGCATCAAGAACGTTTTGAAAATTTAATACAGGATAGAGACTGAGCCTATAGTTACTCAAGTTTGCAAAATGTTTTGAATTTTCGTGGAGAAATGGGGGGAAAACTTTGCAAATTAATTTTTTGAAACAAAATGGCGACCCGACCACGTTAAACATATAAAAACACAAATGTACCATTTTTTTGCAGAACTTCGGAATTTTTGTAAATTGACTCAATTTTTATGTCTAATTCCGCTGGCCTGAAGCCTCAGGAGTCAAAATTGGTAAAACAGCCAATGTTTAAAATGTTGTGTTTGGTATTTAGTGAAATTATCTTTAGAAGATGTGGTTTAAAGATTTTTTCGAGCATGTGTGGACTTTTTAAATATAGAAATGCACTAGAAAGAAATCCACAAAATCTAGGAGTCGAAATGAGATTCACAGTCATTTTTAAAATCTTGGAATTTGGTATTCGACATGATACATTTTTTCACTTGTGATTTTAGAATTTTTTTTCTATGTTTGGAGTTTTTAAAATTAGTAATACACTAGAAAAAAATGCGCTAGACTCAGAAGTCGAAATTACAATTACAGTGGTTTTCATAAATTTGGAATTTGTTATTTAATAGAATTATCAACTTCACTTGTGATTTTATAATTTTCTTGAGCATGTCAGGAATTTGTAAGCATAGAAATACTCCAGAAAAAAATCGACAAGGCCCAGGAATAAAAAAAAAAAAACAATTACTTTTATTCTAATTTCGACTAGTGGGTATTGTGAATTTACATTTCAAAACCTCACACGTGTTCAGAACAATGTTTGATCCACAAGTTATAAAGATTATTTCATTAAATACCAAAATCAACATTTTGAAAAGTAAATGGAATTTTTTTTTCAGAAAAATGATTGATTTGAATCTCCAAAAAATTGAGAAGATTTTTTTGAAATTTAGGTATGCAAAGAAATATAAACCTCAAGAAAAGTCTAAAACTCTGCAAATAAGAAAATTTTTCAACTTTTTTTTCGAGCATAGGTAACCAAGCTGCACGTGGATCGATTTCAAATTAATTATACTTTTTTAGAACCCTAATACGCTAATTTTACGCATTGTAGCGATATCAAATTCCAAAAGTATTTATTTTGGACCCACTCTACTGGGAAATTGGAGAAGAATTTTATTATTTACCGAGCTTACCGTAAAACGTAGTAAATAGAAATGAATAGGTTCGGATATATGACGAATCTCACAAATCCCTGTAAAATTAAAGATGGTTTAAAAAGGTAGGTATAATTTCGTCGGCCGATTCCCGATTCGCATTCGTCTACCTGCTAAGTATACCCCCACCATTCCGCTATGCGAGTTACCCCTCACTTGCTTGTTCTCGCCTGGGATTATATTTTAGAAGACTGACGTACCTGAGATATTTAAACTGGACATTGTAAATAGAATTGTAAACTTTATTACGGGGATTCCCGACAATAAAATTAAGCTGTTGTCCCTTTGGGTTCCAGTTTAGAAATAATTTCCGATGGAGTTTATTACTCTGAAATTTGAAGCTTTTTAGTTTCAAAAACACGTAAAATGAAATTAAATAAAGAATTATTATAATAAATCTTGAAAATTCAACTGTGTTGTTGAAAACTCGTCTTCTTGGGATGAAAATTTAAGTTTCTCGATAGAAAATGTGCAATGTACTTTTTTATTTAAAACTCATAGTTAGTTGTTAAATAGCCAAACTGAAATTTTTTTTGGTAGAAATTCAACTATTTTTTTGAAAACTTATCTTTTTAATTTGAAAATTCATCTATTTTAGTGGAAATTACAAAATGCAACTGTTTGATGGAAAATTCAACACGAGAGCAATTTTGTTAAACATTGATACTGTTTGGTTAAAAAATCCAACTATATTTTGTTGAAAATTCAACTGTTTTTTTTTTAAATCGTGTTCTTAGGTTGAAAATTCCAGTATCTTAATAGAAAATGTACTTCTTATTTAAAAGTCATATTTTGTCGTTGAAAAGTGAAGCTGAAATTTTTTTAAAGTAAAAATTCAACTATTTTTGGAAAAACTTATCTCTTACCAGACACTCTTTTTTGCTTGAGGATTCGACTATTTTGTTTGAAAATTTTGCTAGAAACACTTTGTTAAGAAACAATTTTTCGCTTTTTTGTGAATACGATAACTAGAAAACTGTTGCAGATAAATTGATGAAATTTGGAGGGCTTATTTTCCTCACTAATATCTCGAAACTGACTAAAAGATTTCTAAAAATATTTATTGAATTTTTTTTAGCACTCAATAATATTTTGAAAATCGGTTTTTTATAGTAAAACTTTTTTCACTAACATAATTCAAAATTGATACAAGAACGGAAAAGATTCCTTGATTCGAGGAAAATCAATTGATCTATAATATTAATACACTTTATTGAAGACTGAGGAACTTATGCTCATTTATAATATTTGAATCATCTGTTTCAAAACGAAAATTTTCTTTCATCGACATAATTCAAAGTTGACGCATGAATACAACAGACATTGTGATCATCAATTTTCAAATAGAGCAATTCTGACAATTTTTGTAAAGAAATCATAAAGCTGGGAAAAGGATAGGGTGCGACAAAACTTTTCCCTTCCCTTTTCCAGCTCGAAAAATTATCATTTCGAACACAAAATTTGATTTGTCTGATTTGTCTTTGTGTTAAAAAAATTGTTTGTATTATTTTATATTTTTGCATTTTTTGTACATTTCTATTTTTAAATTGATCAAAATGAAGACTTTGGTTTGTCTATATTTTTTTTAACTATATTGTTGAAAACTGAGCTATTTAATTAAAAATTCATTTGCGCGGGTAAAAGTTGAACGACTTTGTTAAAAATTGTTGTTTTTTTTTAAGGTTTACTGTTTTGTTGAAAATTCTTTTTTTTGCTATAAATTCATAACTTTTGGTTCATAATTTAACTATTTGATAAAACATTAACTATTTGGTTAAAAATTCAACTATTTGGTGAAGAATAAACTTTTTTGTTAAAAACTCATATTTTCGGGTTGAGAATTCGACTGCTTTGTAGATAATTTGTCTCTTTCGCTCAAAAATTCAGCAATTTTGTTAACAATTGATGTATTTTTAAAAAATTTATCTTTTTTTGTACAACATTAATTTTCTTAGTGAAAAATTAATATTTATTGTTGAAAATTTAACTTTTTTTGGTTGAAAGATGAACTATTTTGTTAAAAATTCTGTTTTTATGCGAGATTTACCTTTTTGGTTGAAAATGTAACTTTTCTTTTCAAATTCGTTTTTTTTTTAAATTTTGTCTTTTTTTTGTTAAATACAACTAGTTGAAAACTAATTTTATATATGTTGAAAATTATTTTTTTAACTGAAAATGTAACGATTACATTTTCAGAAATTCATCTTTTTTGATTGAAAATTCATCTGTTTGAGGATTCAACTATTTTGTTAAAAATTCGTTTTGTTTTGTTTAATTCAACTCGTATAAAAATTCGTATTTTGGTAGAAAGTTCATCTTTCACGGTGGAAAAGTCATCTTTCTTGGTTGAAAATTAACTTTTTTGTTGCAAATTCAACTTTTCGATTTGAAAATTCTACTGTGTTGTAAAAAATTCGTCTATTTGACTTCATAATTCAACTGTTTTTGGTTATAATTTAATGTTTTTTCTTTTGAAATTCGCATCTTTGTAGGCTAAAAATGTAACGATTTTGATTTATCTTTTAGAAACCTGTATAGAAATTTTGAAACGAATAAAAAATAATTCAAAACTTAGAAAAGGTTTCAACCATTTTTTTCAATGTAGATTTTTGAATATTTCCAAAAGAAGAATCTTTTTAAGAATTCTGAAAGGTGTCAAGTGAATAAATAAAATTTCGTTAGATTCCTAGGAAAATTAACAATTAGTTTTTATTTTGAAAAAATTAATTTTAAGATATCCAAAATTGTCGAAAAAAAAGTATGATCTAAAGGCCATTTAAAAAATTGTTCAGAAACTTAAAACAAATTTTAGGAAACATTTGAATCATTTTGAAAGATATTTAAAAGGTTTAAAATATTTGAAAAGATTAAAAATAATTTAAAATTTGAAATAATTTTAAAAAATGTAGTTTTTTGAAGATTTTGAACAAAATTTAAAAGTTTTTCAAGAATATTTTATTTTATTTTTTATTTTGAAATTTTATATCACTTATATCATGTAGTATCCAGTGAGATTCAAAGCGATTGGATAGATTTTTTTTTACTGAAAATGTAATTTTTTTCAAAAAACACTACCGTCATTTTCACCGTTTAAAATTTCAGAATTTTAAATATCGTGAACCATCAAATTGCAAATAGTCTAAATAATTGGAAAATTACATGCTTTATAATTGGAAATTGTCAAAATTAATGAATTCAAACTTGAAGAGGTAAAAATTAAGCAATTCCAAACTTTGTTTGGAAATTGAAGAATTCTTAAATTAGAATCTTAAAAATAATCGTTAAACATAATTGATTTTTAGATTATGCATCACGTTAAAAAGTTGGATTTAAGCAAAAATAAATTGTTCTTGAATCACGATATTCTATAAAAGCTGAAGTCCATGTCAAGTGATCACAAGAATTTTCGTGCTTGAATGGGATTTGCGTGTAACTCGGTGTAATCAGTCCTTTAGTAGTAAAGAAATATCATAATAAATATCTTTATTATTTATTTTTATTAAATCCTAAAAAAGGGCGAAGATTGTATAGTATTTTCAAAGAAGTGATTTTTGTTTTTTATGTGAAATTACGTCTTATTACAAATAATTTGAGACTTTAAAAACCTAAATCGGTCAATTAGAACTAAAGATATGATGTTTCCAAAGAAAAGGTACAACAAACTTCAAAGCCGCATATCTTCACTATTTTTTGGAATTTTTCAAAAATATTTATTGTGGTTTTTCTTCACTACTGAAGATCTGATTACACCGAGTTACACGCAAAGCCTATTCAAGCACGAAAATTCTCGTGAGCACTTGACATGGACAACTTTTGTTTATTTGAACAATTTTATTTCTAAATAAAATTGTTCAAATAAACAAAAGTTGTTCAAACAAGTAACAAATAATTTAACAATTAAACATTTATTTAAGGATACATAAAATCTTGTAATTCATCTATTCATGAGTATCTATGAAGAAAAAAGGGAAAAAGTAATAATTAAGGGCAATATTCCAAAAATCCTTGTAGCACCTCTTAATAATTGAAATATATTATTCTATTTTATTTATGTTCATGGTGGAAAATCCCAAAAGGTGGGAAATCCCAAAAGGTGGAAAATCCCAAAGGGTTTTCAAAAGGGCACTAAACCAAATCATTTCAGGAAGTTGTAAAAAGCTTAAGTTGTTGTGACAGATTTTTAAACTCTGGCCAATAAAGAAATTAGTTTATTACTAAACCTATGGAAGCTTAAGTTGTTGTGACAGATATTTAAACTCTGGGTTACAATGAAATTAGTTTTATTACTAAACCAATCAGATTGTTTGAAATTCTCTTTAAATAAGCTAGTCCTCTGAGTTTTGTCTCATTCTTTTTTGGTCAGTATTTTGAAGCACAAGTGCATTTTGTGGTAGTGTTTTGAAAAACGGAACAACTGAATTTGAATTTTTCCTGCAATATATACATAGAGGAAATATGGCATCTGCTGCAGCTCTTCCAGTCCTTCTTGAGGCGACTTCTAACAGAGGCAAGACAGTTATAATTGTGAATGATTACAAATTTCATTTTGCAAGAATTTTGGTTTCTGGGGAAGAAAGATGGGGATGTAGTAATCGGAAATGTAAAGCTTTTTTACATACTTTGGGCAAATCTCCGCGAACTATAAACTATAACGGCAGTAAATTAGAGCACACTCATGCTTCTATTGATCCTCGACTTCTTCAACGACAAGCACTATCGGCAAGTGTGAAAAGAAAAGCCGTTGATAATCCTGACGAAAAACCCGCGAAAGTGATAAATTCGTGTCTAACAAACGACCATAAAAATTTGCGAATAGACGACATTGCGTGCGCGCGTAAAGCTCTTTACCTTGAACGGCAAAAAACTAATCCCTCAACATCTAAAAATATCAACGAAGTACACCAAGAATTAGCGGGTCTCGATACGATTACAAAATTAAGGAATGCAGAATTTGTTCAAATTAATGATAAAAAGTCAAACATGATAATCTTCGCGACAGAAAGAAATTTGGAGTTCCTCTCAAAATCAACAAAGTTTTATGTCGACGGGACATTTGACTATTGCACTAAGTTTTTTAAACAACTTTTTAGTATTCATGGTTACTTTGATGGCCATTATATCCCTCTGGCTTTTTGCTTACTTAAAAATAAATTCCAAAGTACATATGAGGAAATGTTCTCAACCCTTCTTAAATTAGGCCGTGATAAAGGATTTCCTTTAAATCCCGAAGAAATTATAGTGGATTTTGAACTCGGTATCCACAAAGCCATAAAAAAAATTTTTCCCGCTGCTCGAATTATCGGATGTAGATTCCATATTTCTCAGTCGTGGTATCGGAAAATCCAAAGCTTGGGTCTAACGGTAGACTATAAAAACAAAGAGTCAAAAATTGGACAATGGTTACGCATTTGTTTCGGCCTAATATTTCTCGATCCCACGGAAGCAAAACATTGCTTTGCCTTTGATTTATTACCGATCGTTCCACTTGACGATAGACTCATTAAATTCGCGGAATATTTAACAATAACATATTTGAGAGATGACGCGTTGTTTCCACCAAAAATCTGGGCCGAAAAAACGGCAGAATTAACTAGGACAACGAACGCCTGTGAGTCGTTTCATTCTCATTTTAAGAAATACTTTTATTATCCACATCCGCCAATTTCATGTTTTGTTCGTGCTCTTCTCGCAATGCAAAATATAACTGATATAAAATGTAATAGCATCGGTGACCCCAAAAAAACTCAGAATTCGGATTCGAAGAAGAAGCATGAGTTTGTCGAATCTCGCATTGCTAATTATGATTCAGGCAATATCTCTCGACTCGATTTTATTAAGTCAGTATCCTCTCATTATCGTGTTCATTAATCTCATCTCGAGCACATGCAGTTAAAGTGAAATTTGTTTATATTCACAATTTCTATGTTTGCAGGGGCATTTTTTTACAGTCATGATAAAATCGGCTCTTTTCAGGGCCATCTAATTCAATCGGCCCTTTTTAGGGCCAACAAATATTTCTAACGTTGGAATAATTCTGATTGATTTTAAACATCAATGAAAAAAAAACAATAATGTTCTACAATCCACATATATATATATGTCTCCTGCCTCCCTATCCTAACCCAAGCAAACTTTTTTCAATGAAAAGGAATAACCTATTTATAAGAGTACCAAATTTATAAGAACTTCATATTAGTCCATGTATAGCTTATAGTTTCAAGATAATTTAATTTTTAATTAATTATTTAATTCAATTTTCTTAATTAATTTACTTCAATTTATTCATGAATTTACTTAATAATTTTACTTATGAATTTACTTCACGAATCATAAATTTCGAATCATGAATTAGTTTCTTCTAAAAATGATGTATTGTTAGTAAAAAGTTATGAGTATTTGAATTTTAAAAATTGAATGTGTTCACTATCAGAAAATTGTAAAAATTGTTGTTAAACGTGTGACATTATTTAATCTAATGAAAGCCGATAAAGAAAAAAATCGTATCACGCGTTTTTGAGAAAAACAACTTTTTATTTTTAACGATTTGAAATCTCATTTTTTTTAGAATCGAGTACCGACACAAAATATGAACAGCAGTTCATGATTCAAAAGTGTTCTCTTTCCTAAAAATCTATTTGTTTGTTTTTAGTTTAATAACAATGTAAAGACCAGTTAACAAACATGATTGTTTGAAAAATGTATTATTGCTGATAACTATCTTCTCTTAGATAATTGCTAGAAAGTAGCGTTTTTTTCTGAAATTTTCAACTTTCCTTTGGATTTTTAGTTACGTACAAATAATAAATAAACAATAGAAAAAATAATGTTTCAAACAATCTTTCTGTTTGTGAATATTTTTTTCTGAAATAAAATAGGTATTTGAAATATTCCTCAAATTTTCTATGTGTAATAAAATATATGAATGTGAATTTTTTTCTTGAAGTAGTTACCGAAAACTAAAAAGTCAAAGAAAAGATGAAAATTCCAGAAAAACCCGCAACTTTCTAGCATTACTCTAAGAGAAGATAGTTATAAACCAAAAGGAATTTTTGAACAAATGTGTTTGCAACTTGCATTAATCTCACTAAGTAAAAAGTGAACAAAAAGTTGAAATTTAAAAAAAAACGTAACTTTCTAGCATTATTTAAAGAGAATGTTATTAAAAATAATGAATCCTTTGAACAATGTTTTTTGTTAAATTGAATTAATTATTACCTCAGTAGAATTTGAAAGTGGACCAAAAGTGGAAAATATTAGAAAAACTGGAACTTTCTAGCATTATTCTAAAAGAATATTATTGTAAATAATAAATAGTTCCAACAATTGTATTTTGTTAAATTCAGTTGATTATTACCTCGGTCTAACTGAAAAGTTGAAAATTAGTTGAAAAAATCAGATAAAACCGTGAATTTCTAACTTTATTCTAAGAGAAAATGGCTATGAAATATAATAAATTGTTTTAATATTATATTTGAAAATCTAATTATCACTATAAAGTAATATTTTATGCACTAGAAAAAATGTTTACTAAAAGAAACCTCAAAAACCTAATAGTTAGCGCCAAAAACTTGCAATACCCAAGTTTTAACTTATGGGGTTATATAATTTATAATATTATTTATATTATTTATATATTATTATTTTAATTTATATTATATATTTATAATTTATATATAATTTATTTATTATTATTGATCTGTCCCTATAAAATAGATCGTTAGGGGTGGAATTCGCAAATAAATTTCTCATTCGTATTATATGGCTGATTTTGAAGAGAAATTTTCAGGATCAACTCGATATATATAATATTGACAATTCTGAATACAATTTACAAAAATGTCTTTTTTTTTATGGGAAATACGTGTTAATCTTCATGGGGCTTGCGGAATTTTTGAATATCATTTTTTTTAAACGCATTCATTTTTTGTGGATTTTAACAAGTTTGGGGGAGATATGCATGCAAATTAAAAAAAAATTTTGGACCTCCTTAGTCCACGTGGACTTTGGCTAGACCCGATAGACCCGCTAGACCCCCCGGCCTCCCTCGTAGACAATCGTGGACTTTTGCTTTTCTCGTTTAAAAATGCATTTATTTCTGTATAAATTTCATATTTTGTGCTTAAAACTGCAACTGTTTGGTTAAAAATTATTTTGTTTCCGTAGAAAATGAAATTTTTTGTTAAGAAATCAATGTTTTGTAGAAAAATTGTATCTTTGGCTCAAAAATTCAACAAATTGGTAGAAAATATAACTGTAAGGTTGAAAATTTGTATATTTTTTTGAAAATTCGTTTTTGTAAATAGAAAATTCAAGTATTTGGTTTAAAAATTAATGTCTTTTGGTAAGAATTCATCTTTTTGGTTTAAAATGTAACTATTTGGTTGAAAATTCAACTATTTTATGGTAAGCTTATCTTTTGATTAAAAATGCAAATAACTGTTTGGTTGAAAATTCATAAATTCATTTGCTTTGATTGAGGATTTTACTGTTTTATTAGAAAAGTAGTCCTTTTTTATTCGATCTGTTCTTGCTTAAAATATCAACTATTACATTTTTCGTTGAGAACTCATCTTTTTCCGTTGAAAATTCAACTGCTTTTTGGAAAGTTGAACTACTTTATTGATTAATAAAAAACAGTATTTAATTTTCAATTAATGAAAAAAATGCAATCCAAAAAAAGATGAATTTTTAACAAAATGAATTTTCAACCAAAGACGAATTTCCAACAAAATACATGAATTGCCGCAAATATTTCTATAAATAATATATGTTTGATAATATTTGGTAAAATATAACAATTTATATTTTCATAAACAAATTAGATGAACAATTTCCAAATATTTTGGAAGTTCAAGTACAACGAATTTTTTCCTTCCATTCAAATAGCTTGAGATTAAGTTGAAAGTCTAAGTTAGTCACAAACATCAATAAAAATGTATTAATAAATATTTTTAGAAACAATTGCTCATAGTTAAGTATTAATTATAAAATATTCCAGGAATTTTCACTGAGTGAATCTTAGCATGCAGTGTTATTATTCATTCTCAAGCTATTTTGATTTAGAAACCGATTTTTTCTACGTTTAACTGCCCAAAAATTTTAATTTGTTTATCTAAACTGTTTATAAACATTTAAATTCTTATATTTCACCAAATATCATCAAAGGTATATTACTTTTAGTAAGATTTGCATCAATTCAGAAAATTAAGGGAAGTTGAACCTTGAAAATACGTCAAATTAAAATTTATTGCTACAAACACTATTTAGAACAATGGTTATTCTTAACTTTTCAATTATTGTGTGATTAAATGTAATTATTACATTAATATGTACATTGAATCAGCCTAACTGTACAATATTCTAAAATTCAAAGTCATAAAGATTAATGAATTTTAAATTTAAAACGTTGAAAAAATGAATAATATGTGAGATACTAACGTGTAAATTTTATCAATTTCAAATTCTGTGACCTAGACGAATTATTGTAAATTGATATATTAAAAATTGCAGTCAAATCTCACTTTTGAAACGTTAAAAATGGTAAAATTTGCGAAGTTTTCAATATCCAGTTCAAAACTCTTAAAAACTGAATGAATTTAAATTCTAAGCCTTCCAAAATAGAGTAATATATAGGCAATCTATGAATGAGTATTGAATACAAAGGGAGTATAAGTACAATGGATACTAATTTCAAGATCTCAGGTATGTCCGAGGGTATGTCCGCCTCTAATCCGACGCCAGATATACTTGGCAAAAGCAAGTGAGGGGTAACTCGCATAGCGCAATGGTGGGGGTATACTTAGCAGGTAGACGAATGCGAATCGGGCGATGCCCAGGCAAACTATTCAGTGTTTCTCTAGAATTTACTTTCGAAGATTTTCTCAACCACGTTGAGAGCAGTACAACTCCTCTCAGTGCTTGTAAATCTCCGAGATATAATTTCTAGTTCTCCAGATTATTATATTTGATGGTGTGGACCTTAGGCATCGGTATAACCTCCGCTTAGCTCGAAGATCAAATATAATAATTTTCAAGTCAATAAATACTTTGCTAAGAATTTTTCAAAGTACTCACAGCGATTTTTATCGCGAGTCACAAATCCGCGCAGAAAAGAAATGCTTCGTTCACTTTCACCGAAATCTGTCAGAATCGCACTCTCAAAGTAGAATCTCTGCGTGAGCAGTTTAAGGCAATGTAATCACCTTTAACTCCTCTTCAGAGGACTTCGCCTTTGAAGTTGGTGAAGGTTGTGTGGCAAGGTAGGAGAGGATATAATCCTCAGACCTTCCCACAAGGTTTTCACCCTGAGA
>CAKNYM010039534.1:0-20042 GCA_932195095.1 Andricus curvator
CAAAGAACTTCAAGGGGCTGTTAGGAGGTATGGAAAATAGGGTCAAGAGATGATGAAGAAAAGTGGTGGAGGGGGACGAAGACCCTTCCTTCCTCCTCTTACCCTTTTTATCACTTCGCATTCCCTTCCTTCCGTTACCGCTTTCACTACCTCTTCCATGCACCTTCCTTTCTCCTTATATCAAAAAAATTAATTATAAATTATCGCAAATCTTCCAATATTTAAAAATATTTTTAATCTACTTCTAACTTCTAAATTTCTTGAAACGTCCTCGACATTTTCTTAATATTATAATGTTGCCAAATTCAAAAATTTCGCTTTAAAATCTTCTACATTCTTTTTTGAAATTGTAGGTTATTATTTAAAAGGTTAGCGATTTAAGCATTTAAAATCTTATTCAATTTCATGCAAAAATTGATTTTCTTTAAAATTTCCAATCTGTCAAAATTCTTGAAAGCTTCTTTTTCGAAAACTTGAAAAATCTACATTTTCTTTCAAGTTGTCTTAAATCTTGTCAAGATTTAAATGACTTACGAATCCTTTTAAAACTTTTGAAATAAGTCATTTCAAATTTTCCCAGAAATCTTATTGTCGGTACCGGTAATTTCTTGGTCACTGATACCGACAAATTTTCGTTTTACCAGTACATCATTCACAATAAAAATATTCTGTTTTTCTGATAATGTTCAGAAACTTTCAGAAATAAAATGTATCATGAAATATAATCACTAATTTTGAAATTTTGGTTTAGTAAATTAATGTTGCAGAAAATTCGTAATCTTAATCAATAGATAAATACATAAAATACGCGGAAAAATAGTAATTTGTTTTATTATTCAATTTGTACTATTATTAACCCTATTCCGGCTTCTCTTAACTATAAAATTACTAATTGAAGAATCGTTTAATCAATTAGAATCAGAATATCATCATGGGATATTGTTCAACTACCCTCTCGACGATCCTCGGCATTGGCTGTTATAACTCCATTTATGTTTGAAATTGCAGAAACTTTACTTGTACTTGTTGGAAATTTAGTTATATTGTGACCAATTGAATGTAAATAGTTCTTGATGGAAGGTGAGAAACTTTTTTCGATCTTCATTTTCATAGGAAATATCTGCAATTTGAAAGTTTGATGATTAAAATTTAACATATTGTTATATTCTTTACATCAAAAAATAAATTCGATTTTTCAATAGTAACTATGTTCAGGATGCTACCTGGTGATGTATTCTGGGGGCCTTCATAGCCTCTTTAAGATCGTATCCCTTCCAGAGGTTCAATATCATTGTAAGTGCTACAGCCGTGGTTATTTGTGTACCACCAGCCGCTCCAATCACCAGGCGAACCTCATTGTTTGCATCCACCTTCAAATTCGAAAATATGTATAACTCGTCTTTATTTAGAACTTTAATTTAGGGGGGAAAAAGTTTTTCATTAATCCTTGTCATCAGTGGAAAAGGCGTAAAAAAATCTATCCAAACAGTATGAAACAGCCTTTTTTTTCGTCGGCAATAAAAGAGTTATAAATCGTCGAAAAGTATGGTATCCACACAAAATAAAAAAATGTCGCCCTCTCCACATAGGTATAAATATTGCTTCAAATGGCATAAATCTTCCTCCATAAACTACCATACAATAAGACTACACACTTTTAGATTAATAGCATACGAAAAATGTTTACCATGATAGTTGGAGAAAATGAACTTAAAGGCCTTTTTCCAGGTTTGATAAAATTGGTGGGTGAAGGTGCTACTCCATAAGTATTTGTTATGTCTGGACAACTGAAGTCATCCATGTGATTATTGAATATAATTCCAGTTGATTTTGATCGAAATTTTGCGCCAAAACTGTAAAAGAGTCTTTATAGGCAATACGTAATAATTGAGGAGAACATTTTTAACGTTTTTATTGAGGCTTATTGGTTTAACTTACTAATCATTTATAGAAGAAGTAACAGAAACTGCTGAACCATCAGGATGTAAAATGCTTATATGGTATGTTCCATGATTATCAGGGTTCAATGTTACTGCTCCATAAAATTTTGGATCATTACTTGTCCAGTCTTTTCTTATAGTGTTTCTAATACTTTTGGCATATTCCTTGCATGTAATTTTAGCTACCAAGTCATCTGAAATTTTAGCAGTGACTTTTTTTTTTAATTCCTATATAAAAAGTTTGATAGGATTCAATAAAAAACAAATTAGTACTTTTCAATCCATTTTTTATATCCACAATTTTAAGAATTTCCCTCATTATTATTATTATTTTCTTTTTTTGTAAAATTTTTCGCGGATTAACCCGGTTTTTCATTATGAGCCACGGACGAAACCAAGTGCCTGACGATATGAAGATGTTATAAATCAATTTAATACGATGTTTGATGTCTTTTTTGATAATCTTGTAGTAGGTAAGAAATAAGGAGCATGGTGTAGTTTGAAATTCGTCTTTCACCATTGTTGTCCTTCACAGCCACCGCGAGCGTTGAAGGTGACATTATTCGCTTCTGGATGCTTTCTTAGAACTACTATCTGCCACTCCATAGATTTTTAGTTTCCATCTTCCTAATGATCTACGAGTAAGACGCTTTTTTCAATGCGACAGGTGTTTAATGAAACCGCCTTCTGTGCTGCTGTCTGTACCCTGCTGACTCTAAATGTTCAAAATGTTCAGTGCATCTTGCTTGCACATTACCTGTTGCCGAAATCACAATAGGATGAATAGATGCATGTTTCACATTTCTCCATATATTATCTTCACTTCATGCTTTAGCTGGCTATACTTATAGATCTTATTTGTATAGGTTCCCTGCAAATTGCGGTTAAGTGGACAAGCAATGTTGATGAGTATTATCATTATCACACATGGGCAGGGTCATCTAAGTCTCATAGCACTCAGGTTATCTGATGTTGCCTCTTGTACTGTACCCTTAAGTCCAATCCTGCCTGATGAGGTCGGTTTCCGCCATGTAGGAATTTATTGGCGTATAGATGATGTCTACAAAATCATCTGGTTCACGGAAATGATTTCCAAAATTCTTTACTCTGAAGTTATCAAGCACATCATAGTCGCGGAGGATGTGATGTGCTGCCTCCTCACAAAAGCCGCACTTCCGACATAGAGGATCGTTGTCGATCTTGATGTTAGTCAGGAGCTTCCTTAAGCGGCAATGGCCCGTGAGCTATCCTTCCGGATCTGAACCCGTAAGGAACCTTTTAAACTCGGGTTCGACCATGCCCTGAATGCTCGCTAATTAATGCCAACTATCATCTTTCTGGAGTGCCTTGTACGCAGAAATGTATGATAATTCTTTATTTATAGCCGCTTCTTCAGATGTAAAGTTCACAAGTGACACTTCGCCGTCGTAAACCTCCTGCAGAGTAAACGCAGGTATACTTTACCGACTTATCAATTACCCAGTTCGACGTTACCCTGTACCCTAGCGGACTTTACCCACAAATAACCTTCAACTATTACCTTCAAATATTACCTTCAACATTTCATACCCAGTTTTTTCTGTGCATGTTTGCCATAATTTCTGATGCTGACAACCCTGTGCTGAATCGCAATGATGAATCCTTCCGTTTCTGGAAACAGGACGCCCTTTTTTTGTCAAATATTGGATGCCTCACTATTCACTTCATGTTGATGTATGTTTTAGGATGGTCGCCGTTGATATCTTTTTGTCTATATTGCGTTTCTAATTCCTGTATGTTTTCTGCCCTGAGATTCAAGGCCCCCTCTGAGGACAAATTCAAGGGTGTGTAATAAAGATCCGCTTTACAGATGTCGTTCGGAAGCCTAACATCTCACTTGCTGTTAAAATAGTCTCGCAACTGTATAACTTCTGACTTACACAGCTTCGTGACATCTACAATGCCCCTACCCCCTCTGCGTCATGGTAGAACTACCCTATCACTCGCCGAATTACAATGATTTATTTGGTGCTTCGTCATTTCTACGCGGATGGTTCTGTTTGACCTTTTAAGGTCGGTGTTCAATCATTCTATAAGCCCAAAGGTGTACGTAAGAGCAGGAATGGCATAGGTGTCAATTGCCCTGATCTTGTTTGTCGGGTTTAGAGAGCTCTTCAGAATCAAATCTAAGTCTTGTAGTGAAGGCAATCGTTAGGCTTTTCTTAAATATCGTTTGCTGAATACCCTTAGTTTCGAGAATACCCATGTATTTAAATGACTTGCCCTTATCCATTGCCTCAATGGCATTCTCGAACGCGTTCTCTAGCCCTACGCTCCCTAATTCTCATCTTGTTAACAGTACTGTTCAGCATTTATCTGGTGTTGTGACATCGTTCACTGGCTGCAGTTTCTGATTTGAACTTACGTATAGCTTTAGATCATCTATGCAGAGAACATGGTTTAGTTCATGACCATCCTCATTATCATGTATTCTGTAACCATGAGACATGATGTTCAGTGTTTTGCTCAATGGGTTCAGCGCTTAACAGAACCATAGTGCACTGAAGAAGTCTCCTCGAAAGATAACAGTCGTAAAGCGTATTGACCTAGTTATCCTTGCTTCTCCATGATCAAAATAATTGATTCCTGTAACCAAAAGCATCATCGCATGACATAGAATGTCGATGATGCGTAGGCAGATTTTATAAATTTTAGAGACTTCAAGCAAATGCTCATCTGTTACGGAAGGAAACGCTTGCTTGTAGTAAATGTATGCCATGCGCAAGTTTCTTTGATGTTTAAGAACTTTCGTCATGGCAACAGCTTCTATGGTGGCTAGATGGTGGCACGAGTTTTTAAAACATCCTTTTTGTTCTTCTGTAAAGATGTCATTCTCGTCGCAGTAAAAAAATCTCCTGATAATTTAGCTCTTCGTGGCTTTGTGATTTGGCTTGACCCCCGCGCATCAGTATCGGTCGTAGGTCCACCGGAGTTCCTACCTCGGGCTACGCCAAAGTGAATCTCAGATGGTTTTCTACTTAGAGATTTTGAATTATGCTCCAAGGGAAATACTTGGCCAGTATCTACAGAGCCTTGCCTGTAGAGATGAGGCAATTTCATCCTGAGAGTTCACCCGATATCCCAGAAACACCGTATATAACCAAACCCTGGTGACAGCCTTCGACACAGTAGATCACGTTTTGACTTAGGGAGCTGCTTAGGTAATCGAGAGCCACCCAATTTTCGCTGCTTAATCGAAACCACGCTGATATTTCCACCCTACTAACCACGAACTCTTACGCATTAAGGTGAGAATCACGTGTATCTAGCCGATTTGAGTTTTATATCGTTTAAATAATACAATTTTAATACTTCTATCCTAGCTAGGGCTCTAAAGCCCTATCGGTAGTTGCATTTCAAATTGAGAGCTAACAACATTACACAATTGAATAAAGGAAAATCTCAAATGGACCAGAAAGAGGTTCCCTATATTTACATTTTTTGAAATATAAGGGTGACGAACATAAACCATCTAAATGGTTGCATGAAACTCTTGTATATGCCCTTAACCGCACAATAATTGTATCAAATCCTTTGTTCTAAATATTGAAAGTTTTTATCTTACTCTATCTGCCGATAAATCGTATACTTTCAAATTAACAGTTTCCCATTGAATATCTATCAAATCTTATCCCCCAACACAGTTGTATCTAATCTCATATCTCGAAACCTCGAAAATTTCTATAAAATTTTCTATCAACTATCAAAATTTCTATCAAAGCACAATTCTATCACAGGATAGTATCAAATTTCTTGACGGATAGAGTTTGATAAAATCTTCCAATATTTTGGAACACATGATTTGATACAAGTTCTATACCAATATCAGTATAAGATTTGATAGAGGCATATAATGAAAAAATGATTAGAGAAAAGTACAGAATTTCTAGATAGATAGTGTTTGATAGAGAGGTCTATAAAATATACTAATAGATTTTAATTTTTATTGAAGAAAACAATTTTGTTGATTTAAGAAATTTTTTCTAATTGTACTTACTGACTTGCGGTTCAAAATCAGGATCGCCGAACTCCGTTCGTCTTGCGTAGGCCCATTTGAATGTTTCCACAATATATTGATAAAGAGTTGTTTCCTCTTGATCGAAATCAACTCCTTCCAATACATTCATCATTAATGCCAAAAGAGCACCAGATCCAGGTGGAGAAGACGTGTACATTGTCATGTTCCCCAATTGCACCTTAATTGGATCTTTCCATTGAACTCTAGAAAGAAGAAAGAAGTCGAAATCAAGTATCTTACTGGGAGATCGAATTGATTGCACATTAGCCACTTTGATTCGGAATGGACTTGATTACAAGTTTATTAGATTAACTAGCAGTAAATACACCCACGCAAATCTCGCGTTCATCTTCTTGGACTTTTGTTTCCTGAAATTGAAAAAATTAACTTTTGAAGACATAAAAATTACAAGACTACTTCGACTTTACAAATATAGGTGCTCCTCGCATCACCTATAAAGGTATTCTGCTTTTACGTACTCAACTGACCATGGTTTTCCTTATTGGCCAGGATCTTTTGAACCTTCAATTTCAAATTCACATCTAATTCTTCAATCAACTCAATCAAAATATCGGCAATGGACGTAACACCAACAACTTTGTCTTAATTGGCTGATTGAATTGAATTAGTTGAAAACTTGATTGACTTTGAATAAACAAGAAAAATAGCTCTGAGCAGAAATAAACATCTCCATCTCAGCGTCTTTCAATGGACCTACATTGCGAATTTATTTACAACAATCACATTTTACACAAAATTTTAGTGTGCTGCTCCGGAATATCACTGGAAAACCAAATGATATATAGCATGATGGCACTTTAGTGGAACTCATGCGGTCAGCGCTCAACATAGTAGAGCATTGGTGCAGGGACCGTTGTTTGTCCTTTAACCCTGACAAGACGGAACTGACGCATTTTACCAGAAGACGGAAGCTTCTTGAACCTAGAAATCCTAAGTTCTGCGGTAGGGAAGCAGAATTTTGAAAATCAGAGAAGCATTCCGGAGTAATATTTGACCTTGAATGAACCTGGAAACTCCATCTTGACGCAATCGTAAGAAAGCTAAGATGGCTTTTTGGGTCTGTAGATTCTCAATGGGGAGAATCTAGGGCATAAAGCCCAGGATTACTTACTGGTTATATACAATGATAATCAGACCCATGATAACATATGCATCAACGATCTGGTTTCCAAGGACTGAACTAATCAGTACTATAAAAGAACTGGAAATCCTTCAAAGGTTTTTCAACTTGGCTATCACTGGGGCTATCAGAATAACACCGACAGCAGCTCTTGAGGTCTTTCTAGACATCCAACATTTCTTTTTGTGAGGAGGATTGCGGCAGCGAAAGTCTATAGACTTCTAGTAGGGGGCAACCTTAGTGATTTTAAGGTCAAAGATCTACATGATATCAGTAAGCTCATGCTGTGCGAGGATAATATTCTGACTTTTCAAACTGATGTTATGTTGAGGATATCATCCTTCATGAAACCCTTCAAGGTTATATTCCTCAAAAGGGTACAATGGCATGATAAAGGGAGGATAGAAGAATTATTTAAACCAGGAGGTCTCGTTTGGTACACAGACGTCTCTAAAGTCTCCTTGGAAACAGGGGCTGGCATCTATAGGAAAATACCAGGGTTGAGATAACAAGAGCACTGGGCACATTCCCTGCCGCTTTCCAGACCAAAATAATACTGTATGTGTATTAAAGCTTGCCTGGAGGAAATTTTTAAGTGGGCTTATGAAGGCCAGCGCATATACATTTGTTCTGACAGCCAAGCAGCACTTAAGGATCTTACATCTGAAGAGTTCCAGACTAGTCTGGCGTTACCTTTAAGATCTTCTTAAGGTTGCCGGTAAAAACGGGGTCAGTCTGATATGAGTTTCCGGCTATGAGGATATTGAAGGTAATGATAGAGCAGCATTAGGATCATTAGCGATCTAGATCGCTCAATTAGGCATGGATAAAACGCACCCTTTAAATCAGACCGGAGCCCAATCTGGGAGTAATTGGGGTGCCACATTGATGCCCAATTGGTATTAGCGCAATCTGCCTGCGGCCCAGCTTGGCCCCTAACGACTTTGCCACAAGGGTTGTTATAGTTAATTCGATTTATTTATTAGGCGACTTACTTGTAATTGCTGAAATCTTCCTCATCTATGATGCCGTTATTGGCTTTAATTTCTCTCGTCAAAGTTTTGGCAATCGAACCATTATAAAATTCTTTAACGCCAGAGCCATTAGAAGCGGAGAGTTTTTTTAGAGTCTTGGCTAATACTGGTCTTCTTAAAGTATCTCCTTCCTACAGAATCAATTTTAATAAATTTTAATTCTGCAATTCATCAAGGTTTAGCTTCTCGCTTCATTTTGTACCTAAGCATTTTATAAATCTTGTAACATTCCTTGGAAATTTATTAAATTAATAGAAATTCCTGGAAGGTATGAAAATTCACGGAAATTTCTCAAAATTTTGGAAAATATGTGGGAATTTAACCAAATTTATGAAATCCTTGGAAATTGAAGGTAATTTTACGAAACTTGTATTACGAAATTCTCAGACATGTAGCGATCTTTCCATTTATTGCTATACTGCAGAAGGCTGGTGCCCTCCTCAATATGCAAAACAAACTAATTATCATGGTTCTAGCTTTGTTCCCATATTTTTCTTCGAAGGACCGAAGTCTGGTGAGAATGACGTTATAACTGGACTCATCACCTTATGACGAATTGGCTACTTCTTACGGAAGTAATTTTATACTCATGAAATACATTTCTTGCATCAAGTGGATAGTTGGGTGTAAACTTAATGCAATGCATAACACAAACAGTCGCATAGCATTGGATTGGATTTAAAGTTTGGTTGATGAAAGGCATGCCCTCAGAAAAGTTTTAGGCAACGAATGGAGACTGAGTGTGTGCAATGATAAAGGTGTAATTGATCTTAAAGAAAATCAATAGCGGGAAAAATGAGCGTAAGGAAGCAAGATATAGTATGCGTAACTAAAAGAAAAGAATAAGGGGTATGACAAGAGGAAAACAAAAGAAGGAATCGAACTACGGTTGGGAGTGGATAATGAATCGCATGGTAGTCGAGGAGTCGCCTGATTATGAATGTAAGAGCAAAACAGTATTTCAAAGTCTATATATGTGTATCTCCCAGATTGTTGTGTGTTAGAATAAAAGTGGGAATCAGAAGACTATTTACTACAGCAGGCTACTCTCCAGTTGATGGTGTAAGTACTGAAGTAAAAGATGCCTTCTGGAACTTAGGTAATGCTTAGAAAAGGGCTTGTTTATTCCAAATACTTTGTTTAGGCTTGTGGATCTCAAGATTTGGATGTCGACATAGTGAAGGTGCGCAGATTAGCGTTCGTAGATAATAAGATCATCACGGTCAAATGAGCCCATGATTCGAAAAGCATGTTGAGTAGACTAAATGCTAGCATTAGGACTATTATTCTTAAGATTGACGTTAATAAGTAGTATAGAAGCAGTATAGGAGCTATTACCAGAAGTAAAAATATTCTATAGCTGAAATTGCAATACTCTTTACTTGAACCCACTATAATGTACGGTAGCGAGACCTGAACATACCAAGAAAAGGATAGGCGTGAAGTTAACGCGTTTGGCATGCAATTTCTGCGAAATATATGCAGTAAAACGCTAATAAACAAATTCAATAACGCGAGGATTCTTGAAGAATGTGGTGTAGAGGAAACGCTGCTTGACAAGAGTTGAGATGGTTTGGTCATGTTGAGAGAATTAAATGTGAAAAATTGAAGAAACAAGTGTATCTAGGTGTAGTGAATGACAGCGTACCTAGAGGCAGACTGATGAAGGAGTGGTGGAAATGTGTGATAAGACACTAAAGCAACATGATATAAAAAGCGATAGAAGAACAAGTACTTGCTTGAAAAGATGTACGGATTTAGAGGAAGAAAAAGTTGTATGTCCGAATAGGGATGTATGAAAAAAAATAGTTAACAACTGTGTGACAAAGAGTGTCAGCGGAGTGACAGACGCCTGAAACGAATGATCTTGGATACTAGTGGACCCTCGTGGAGAGCTTGGATTAGTGGAGGTGATTGGGGTGAAGAGTGTGGATCTTACTATGGGATTATGAGTCAGTTCGTGTTTTTTCATGTAAACTGTAACGTATGATGACTTTGCGCCGCTCTTTATCTGGGGTGATCGCTAGAGAGACTGATCAGCGACCCATGTCCCGTGATGTTGTGAATGAGTTTGGAACCAGTTGAGTTACGTTTACCCTGTAAGGGATTTGATTTAATGGTATAATAATAAAATAACAAACCTTGTAGAGAGCATTAGTTTTCGGATTAATAAGTATTTCTACCAAAGTAGGCTCGGCTCTTATGTCTTTCTCGCAAGTCCTCGCTGTTTCTGCTAAATACTGGGACATCTTGAATCCCTTTTCGCATAAAAAAATTGTTGGTTGAAATAGTTCTTTCCAATCTAGTTTTCCGAATCGTCTGTGCGCTGTCCATAATCCTAAGAGTTGGCCAGGAACAGCTACAGCTAAACCACCTGAACGTGTAGAATTATATTTTTCCATTATTTCGAGGCAATTGCCGAAAGTACTGCTATAGTGTCAGATAGAAGATGGCAGTTGGTTGATTTCATCCCAAGATTGGATTAAAATGATATGCAATACAAATACAGGGTTTGGATTTTTTTAATTGATAAGAAAATTGGGCATTAGTCAATTCTTATATCAATGGATGCAAATAAGACCATGCCACAATTTTGTTTTGATTTATAGCCCAATACAGGAAAATTTTAATTCTTCTCCCAAACTGAAATTTTTTCTCAAACTGAAATTCAGCGTTTTCCAAAACATTTTCTGTTGGTCCCAGGGAGTTGTAAATGTTCCAGAGGTGGGAGTTGCAACTAGGTAAAATAGGTAAATCTATAGTCAAAGATTAATTTTTTAAACTGACACTTCAACTATTCCGGTTAAAGATTTATAATTTTAGTTGACAATTCATATCTTTGATTGTGTAAAAATTAATTATGGATCTGCAAAAGTGGATCATTCAGATCTGAAGTTGAAAATCAGAATGATACTCAACAGTTTGGTGTCTCGGGGTTTACTAGCATCAGCTTATATTATAAATAATGAAAATATTGGCGAAAAATGTTGAATACCTTGTTGAGCTAAACTTGCATTTCCTCCAAACATATCATATTTGGCGTGGCGTGATGCCATTTCCTTTGCGTTCAGAAAATATGAAGACTTTGTACTGGCATTCCAAATTGTCATCATAAGCCCACCACCAAGGCTCAAACTTGAACAGAAATTCCATAATTCATTAAGTGTGATGATAAGAAACTCTCCTAAGTATAAATATTGATATTGAAGACAAATAATGAAAAGAAGAATTAGGTGAGATTACCAATGGAACGATACAACATTAGCGCACAAAATAGTTGCTACTGCAGCATCAACTGCAGATCCATTTTTTGCTAACATATCTACACCAATTTGCGAACATTCTGGATTCATCGCGGCTACTGTAGGCTGCAAAAAGAAATAGAAGCATACATTTTTGTCAGAAAACTGAGTGCTTGCAACACTGTGAAAAATGCCTTTTTATCATTTTCTTCCCCCCTCCCTAACTAAAAAAAAATGAAATTTTAAGGTTGAAATTTGGAAATAACTTGTTTGGATATCTGACCAAAACTGGCAGTGAGAGCAAGAAAATTCTAGAAGTGGAAGATAAGGGCCACCATAATATATTTATTATATATCCTACTTTGTATAGATTACTGGCGTCAGCTTGATAAGCTTCATCCTTGATCTCCTCATCATCGTTTGAGTAATTTTCCTGAGTCGGAGCACTAAGAGATCCGGCCACCTTTCCTGGAGATAAATATAATTAGGGGTGTGCAAAATTCATACGGATGCATATACATTTATCAATTAATTTAATAAGTAATAATAAATTTATTAGCTATAAGCTATTTAATGTCAGATTTGGGAAAGGGGCAATAATGATCCGCAAAGAAATAAGCTCACAATCAGATATTGTTAAAATTTGAGTAAAATATTGCTTTTTTCTTTCAATTGAATATCAGAATTTAAAGTATTTAAATGGTGGTACCATTTGCAATTGTATCAAAATAGTTGTGGAGAATTTTTTTTAATTGTAGGGTTTAAAAAATACTATTAGGTATTACGTATTGCTTCTTCGTCTTCCTCCAGAAGACCTTCGATGTGGCTGTAAAAAAAAAAAGATTTTCATGAGCAATAAAAAACAAGATTTTATTTAGAAGACAAACTTTTTTAGGGCACATGCAAAACTAAGGAATACGATGGGTTGGGTTGAGACTTTTCAAAGCTAAGTCGGCTTTGGTTTCGTGTTTTCATCCCTGCCCAAAAACTGGAATATTTGAATCCGCCCGGAAGTTCGATCAAACAATTTGCTGAAATTTCTCTCGGTATGGTTCAGAATTTGGTAGTGCTGCGAATGGATTTTTTTATCCAACAATAATAATAATAAAACTATATAATTTTCAGAACAATAGAACTTTTAATTTTTCTCGAAACATCACAGTTAAATTATTTACTGCGGAAGAAAAACGATATTTCGGTTATTCCAACAAACTTCTTTTGTATTACCCAAAATTAAGTTCATCATCCGAATTAACCAAAGTTTACTGTCTTAACAAAATTTCGTTCAAATTGCCAGCATTTTTTTCAACACAAAATTATTTTGTTGCTTCTATAGCATCGAAATAATTTTGTGGTCCCAACCCATCATTTATCTCAGCTTATGGTTCTCAAAAAGCAATGTTCTTATGTTTAAAGTTTTTTCTTCAAAAGCCTAATCTTCTTGTGTGTAAACAAAAAACGAAAAAGAAAATTAGGAATCGTACAAGTAGTTTAAAAATAATGGACAACTGGTGACTCACTCCCTGAGAATGGCCAATCGTTCTTCCTGTTCCTGAAGATAATTATGGATGGCGTCAATTACGATACCTTTCTTCGTCGATGAATTAGCCAAACCTTGATAATCATCACTTGATGTATTAGCATTGAAAATTCCGATATAGAAGAGACAGATTACACCAGCACTGATGAGTAAATATAATATAGCATTTCTCATTCTGTTGGCCCTGGGAAAATATAATAATACATAATAATTACATGACATAATACAAGACGCATCATTTCCTATGGATTCAAGAGAGGTTCAAGAGACAAAAGCGGAACTTTGCACCCTATGTCCATATTAAGTCCTTGGTGAATTTGAGGTCATAATTAAAATGTGGGCCCCACGTTAGTTTTAGGCCCTATGTACATATTGGGACAACTAGCAAGTGGTAATAAACAAGGAAGCAAGAGACTTTATGAACAATAAACAATGTTATTAGTGGTAGGTATAGGTTATAAAAACAGATTCAGTGAAAATGATAACACCTGTGCAACTCTCTCTCTCTCTCTCTCTCTCTCTCTCGCTCAGATCTTCCAGCTTGTTCACCCATTCCTCCCCTGACCATTTTCATTCAAAATCCCTTCAATTCTCTCTTCTATACTCTCCTCTCCCCCTTCGTCTCTGATTTTTGATCTTTTTCAGGTACTTTGGTTTCCCCTGCCTTTTAACCATTCTATACCCACTGTTGTACCTTAAATCTGCGATTTTTCCACATCTTTCCTCCCTTTGCCTTGCCTACATCTCTTCCTCTATTTCTTTCCACTCTCTAGCCCCCTTATTAGTTTCTCTTCTAAGTTCCAGACTCTTTTCACTTGCCCGACCATCATTTTTTCTCGTTCTATTTCTTCCCTCAGCATTCAACCTGGGCAGATCCAACTCACTCCCATAACCCATCTCAAAAATCTCTCATGCAAGCTTTCCACTCTCTTATGTTCTTTCCATCTCCAAATTTCCACTTTATAGCTTAACACTGACCATAATAACACATCAAACATCCACACTCTCATCTTTCAGTCGTCCTTGAACCTTCCTTTTCCTATACCCCATACTTGTCCAAATACTTTACACAATTCAATACAAAAATTCTAGGTAGCAAATCTCCTTCACCAACTCCACCACCACGCTATTCATCTTCCATTTGTACTCTCATCTACCCTTTTTATTTCTGAAACACATCATTTTAGTCTCGTTCACATACACTGTTGATCCCTTTTCTCTCACATAGTCTTCGAACACTCTCATCATCAGATGCATACCTTTTTCATTATCCGCTACTAGCACTACATTATCTGCACATGCTAGTGAATACACTTTGCCTGTTCCTAATATTGTCCCCCTTTCCCTTTCCTCTCTAACATCTATTCTAAATCTGCTAGAAGAATACTAAATAGGAGTGTGTTCAATGGGCACCCTTGCCTGAGCCCCCTTCCTGTCCATAATTCCTCTCCTTCCTTATCTCCTATCTTTACCCTTATCTTAGTATCCACAAATATTTGTTTTATAATCTCTATCAGGCCTTCGTCTACTCCTCTCTCTTTCATGGCTGCCCATAACACCCTCCTGTTAATTGATTGGAATGCTGCCTCAAAATCTACAAATAGTGCGACTAGTTTCCCTTTCTTTCGCCCTAGGTTCCTGTTCACTAGATAGTTGAGCACGTAGATGTTATCTGTAGTTACCATCCCTTTTCTAAAATCCGTTTGGTTGTGTGGTATACTTCCCTTTCCTTTCACCTGTCTTTCCAACTTCCTTCTAAGCACTTCCGCATAAATTTTATATCCCACTGACATTAGTGTGATCCCTCTATATTCCTCCACCCTTTTGCCCTCTCCTTTCTCAATTAACGGTACTACCAGCCCTGTTTTCCATTCCTCCGACCACCCTTCTTCTTTCCATACCTTGTTGCTAATCCTCCACATCTCTTCTCTCACTGCTCATCCTCCATATTTCAGTGCTTCATTTTCCAAGCCATCTTCCCCTGTTGCCTTGTTTCTTTTCAACCTTGCAATCGCCTCATTCACCTCTTCCATACCTCCTAACAGCTCCTTGAAGTGCTTTGTCCACTTTTTCATTCCTATTCCTTTAGTTATGCCCTTCCTTCCTCCTCTTTCCCTGTTTATCATTTGCCATGCCCTCCCTTCCGTTACCGCTTTTTCTACCTCTTCCATGTACCTTCCTTTCTCTTTCTGTCTTTTCTCCTTTATCATTCTTTCGTGCTCTTTCTTTTTCCCGTTGAGTTCTCCTTTTTCCATTTTCCCTTTCTCCATTTTCTTACACTATTCTTTATTCTATCTTTACTTTATCTGCATTTTTCGTAACACAAATCTCTCCGAAGCCCCTCTTCTCCTTCTATCGGTCTCACCTCTTCCCTTCACTTATCAATCACTCCTTTGAGTTTTTATAGCAGCGTCTCTACTTCAACTCAAAACAAAAGGGTACGGATCGGGAGGGGGTTGCGGTAGGAGGCTACTGGACTTATTGGGAGAGGTGAGATGGTTCTTTTTTAACGGCAATACCAAAGGGGATTAGGAAGGGGAATGTACGTACGCAGGTATAGGCGACCCCCCAAAATATTACATTGTGGCACAAGAAAGAATAAGGAAGCTGATGGTTAGATTAGAAGTTCGTAACGTGATGGGCTCAGAACACTTTCCGGTGATCGTGACAATGAGATGTGATGGTCCAAAGCACGGTAGAACTTAAGAATACGTCGAAATATTTTGACTTTTTTCGCAACATCGTCTTAAAGAACTTCCAAAAATAGTTAATCTTGGGGATTTCATTATTTAATGACAATGCACATTCCTAATCACTCGGTTATTTAATAAGCTCTAGAGAAAAATAATATTATATATGAGGCTGTTCAAAAAATACGTAACGTCTTTGGGGGGGGGGTACTGCAAGCCTTACGCAAATGTTAAACTTACACACACTCAATATAGAGAAAACGATAAGGGTGGGGGGGGGGTCAAAACTCTCAGGTCAAAGCGTTAAGTATTTTCTGAACGGCCCTCATGTGTTGTTTTTAATAATAAAGAAGGTAAATTTTCTTTAAACTTTTGTAAATTCGAATTCGAATGTTTTTGAACATTTTAATGGATTACTGGCCAACGGCCATACCACGCTGAAAAAACCAGTTCTCGTCAGATCACTGAAGTTAAGCAGCGTTGGGCGCGGTTAGTACTTGGTTGGATGACCATTCGAGAATACTGCGTGCTGTTGGCACATCGTGGGTGTGGTGAGCCCACACTTGTAGTAGTTATTTACTACAAGAAACTATCCACCTAGAAACGCTACCCGAATCGGGTAGTGTCACGCCTACCCTGAAAGGGAAATGGCTTCATGGTATACTTACTGATAATCAAAATTAGTTTTTCGTTGAATAAAAGCGTTTAATTATGAATGGCCAACGGCCATACCACGCTGAAAAACCCAGTTCTCGTCAGATCACTGAAGTTAAGCAGCGTTGGGCGCGGTTAGTACTTGGATGGGTGACCATTCGAGAATACTGTGTGCTGTTGGCATATTATGGGTGTGGTGAGCCCAAATTTGTAGTTATTTATAACTACAAGAAAACTATCCACCTAGAAACACTACCCGAATCGGGTAGTGTCACGCCTACCCTGAAAGGGAAATGGCTTAATGGTATATATATATTAATTTGAAATTATTTTCATTGATAATAGTTTATAAAGTTTCAATCAGTTGTTTAAAGTTCTTTAAATAATCAAATTTTTACATTGAAACAGTTCAATTTTGAACATCAAAATCTGTACATTCTTTAATTTTGAATTTTGAATTCTTCAATCAATATTTTTTTAATATTGATTTTTTGAATTGTGAAAAAAATGCTAGAATTAAAAATGTTAGAAAAATGTTAGAGCATCAGACCGGCAATCTGAAAGACCTCGAGATCGAATCCCAGCGGAGCAAGAAAGAATTTTTTTCAAAATTCAAAAAAATCAATATTTAAAAAATATTGATTATAGACCAGTAGACAACAAAATTAACATCACAATTATTAACGCAATTACCAGGTCAAGAATCTTAACATCAAACATTAAAATTTTGAGAACAATGATTAATAATTTCTAATTTGGAATTGAAAGCGTTTGAAATTTCAAAAAATATATATGTAGAACGATTTTACACAATTTAATTAGAAAAAAAGAGTTGAATTGTATAATTTCTAATTTGAAGCGCTAAAAATGATTCAACTTTATGTTTAATTGAAGAATGACGAAATTGAATGATTTGAGCTCAACATTCCGAAAATAGAACAATTTCAAAAAGTTAAAAATTGAATATTTTGAGATTCGAAGTGTGGAAATTGGATAATTTAAAATTCAAAGGAATTGAAGCTGTGTAATTTTTAATTAAAAGCATTCAAAAGTTAATACTTGAAAATTGAAAACTTTCAAATTTAAATAATTTTAAATTCTAAGCGATAATTATTTGACAATTTGAAATTGAAAACTAAATTGAATCTTTCAAAATCAAAGCTTCTGAAATTTCAAATTGTTATTATGTAAGAAAATTATAATTTAATATTAGAGCTGATACAAATTTTCCTGAAATGGAATAATGAATTGAATTATTCTAAAAAAAAACGTTCACAATAAATATTAATTTTTATTGGGAATCATTGAAAATGAAAAAATTTCTACACCATGCTCTGAAATTTAAACGAACGCAAACTTTATTTAAAACTGACAAAATTTCAGTCACCAAAAGTTGTAATATTAAAACTTTTCTACACTTAAGCCCTTAAAAATTTTAATTATTTCAAGTAAATTCAAATGACTTAACAGTTATTAATTCTTAAACTGTTAATTATACATTCCAAAATTCAATTTTAATTACAAAATTGAAACTTATGAAAGGGAAAAATTAAAAATTTAGCGGTCAACATGAAAATTCAGAACTCTAAAATTGCATCCTTTTAAAATTATCAAAATTATTCAATTACTGGGGTATCAATTTCAGTTAGTTTGGTTTTTATCTATTTTGATTTGAAACAAAATTTTTAATTTTTTAATTTTATATCGTTTTATTTTTAACACTTCTTTTAGAATTATTATTCATTCTTGAACTTTATCAATCGCATACTTTTTAATTTGAAATGATTTATTTGTTTAAATCTTCAAAATCTTCAAAATGCATTTTGGCCGGTTTTACTTTAAAACAGGTGCCATTTTTTCAATTGTTGAGATGTTAAGATTTTCCTTGTTTCAGTTTAATTAGTTTTCAGCACTCTTTCAAAATCGAAAACTCTTAGATAATTAAAATGTTGCGTATTTTTCTGAATTTTTTTACTCTGTTTTTTTTAGATATGGACGTATGATAAATAAACAATAGAGTGAATCATTTCTTAAACAATCTCTTTCCTTTTTGTTAATATATTTGTCTGAAATAAAATAGATATTTGAAATATTCTTCAAATTTTCAATATGAATCATATAACGGATTGCTTTTATCGCACCTATTTTTTACTTTCTTTTCATATTATCCCACACTGGTATTCAATTGTCTTCAAAATAGGATCTAAGATTAATTTCAAATAAACTTACTTATCTCAAAATTTTATCGAAATCTACCCAAAATTACATTTAAATAAAAACCAATTTGAAATGAGAAAGCATGATTCATGAGATTGGAGTCATTGAGGATTTATTTTAGATATCACAAATAAATACGCGCGTAAGAACATTAGATCAATAAATATCGCGAGACGATAAAATTAAAATGAAATAAGAAACGAACAAAATACCATACGCACACAAAAATACAACGGCATTCCATAAAATTGAAATAAGATACAAATCTCGATAAAAATGATAAAAATCAAAGATGGCACGAAATAGTAAAATTCAAGAGCGGTCACTTATCGCTTACAATTAAAATAGCTACTCATCCATTTCAATAATAGACAAACTAAAGTCTTCATTTTGATCAAGTTAAAAATAGAAATTTACAAAAAATACAAAATTACAAAATAATACAAACAATTTCTGAAATACAAAGACAAATTAGACAAATCAAATTTTGAATTCGAAATGATAATTTTTCGAGCTGGAAAAGGGAAGGGAAAAGTTCTGTCGCACCCTATCCCTTTGCCAGCTTTATGATTTTTTTTTAATTGTCAGAATTATTTTTTTTGAAAATTTATGATCAAAAAATCTTTTCTATTCATGCGTCGCCAACTATGAATTATGTCGATGAGAAAAGTTTCTCTGTTAGAAACAGATGATTCATATATTATAAATGAGCATAACTTCCTTAATCTTCAATAAAGTGTATCAATATTATAGATCAATCGATTTTCCTCGAATCAAGGAATCTTTTCCGTTCTTGCATTAATTGTAAATTATGTTAGTGAAAAAAGTTTTACTATAAAAAACCGTGCTTTCAAATATTATGCATAACCATAGCTTCCTTACTCTTCAATAAAATGTATCAATGCTATAGATCAATCGATTCGTCTCGAATCAACACATAATTTCTGTTCTTGCATCAACTTTGAATTATGTCAATGAAAAAAGTTGTACTAGAAAAAACCGATTTTTAAAATATATAAATTACCATAACTTCCCTACTCTTTAATAAAATTTATTAATATTGTATCTCGATCGATTTTTCTCGAACCAAGGAATTTTTTATATTCTTGCGTCAACTTTGAATTATATTGAAGAAAAAAGTTTTACTATGAAAAACCGTGTTTTTAAATAATATGCATAACCATAGCTTCCTTACTCTTTAATAAAATGTATTAATATTGAAGGTCAATCGATTCGACTCGAATGAACACATATTTTCTGTTCTTGCATCAACTTTTAATTATGTTAATGAAAAAAGTTTTACTATCAAGAACGGATTTTCAAAATATATAAATTACCATACCTTTCCTACGCTTTAATAAAAAATATATTAATGTTATAGGTCAATCGATTCGTTTCGAAACAAGGGATCTTTTAAATTCTTGCATCAACTTTAAATTATGTTGAAGAAAAAAGTTTGACTATAAAAAACCGTATCTTCAAATATTATGCATTACCATAGCTTCCTTACTCTTTAATAAAATGTAT
>CAKNYM010039537.1:1361-17604 GCA_932195095.1 Andricus curvator
GCACGCTGCATGGGTGCGCTTCTTTTAGGTCTCGCGCTTTGCGCTCAGTCTTTGTTCTTCCGCCGCGTTTGTGCATAAACCGTTTACAATTACAGATCGAACCTTTAAGATCTGTAATTTGGTGATTGCGCCCGGGACTTCTGTTTTGCGTGAAAGTGTTTGCCGTTAAGAATTTCACTGTACCTAGCTTGTGTCGCTTTTTCATAAATTCAAATTTGTGGTTTTTAATGTAATTTGTTGCCATTAAAACGCAAATTACGAGCCTCATCAAAAACTGATTAGAGAAAATTTCTAGATTTTATTTAGGCAAAAAATTTAACATTCAGCATTTAATTCGATCTTGCGTCATTATTCCAACAATTAAAATCTTTCTTTTCAATGTTATTTTTCACAATGAAAATAAAAGCAAGTATTATGTTATAAACGCGAATTATTGGCATTCCTGAATGCTTTGGCCTATAAGATAATTTTGAACATCCACCTCTGAACATACTTGTTATATTTATTTATTCTTATTTATAAATGTACAGAAATGGGTATTCACATTTTATTAGTTAGTTCATATCATCAAGTAAATGCTATTACTTTGCGATAAAAAAAGATAATAATTCTTCGACCCAGTGAAAATTGTTTGAACAATTGGCTGTAGGTTGAAAAATCCATGAAGTAAGCGAAAGTAATGAAACTTATTAAAATTAAATTAATAATTTTAATCATGTTCCGATCACCTTACACTGATAGAAATTTCTATAGCGATTTTACTATAAATGTAATGGAAGCAATATGCATATATGTGTAGTAAATTTAATATATCATCATCTTGTAAAATTAATATGCATGTATAGTAAAACAAAGTGCGTGAAAGTTAAAAGTTCTTTGATGCACACAAATCTTGTCAAATATTTAATACTAAATTAATAACCTACAATTCATCGACTAAATTCATATTTATATTCAAAGTGCAACGTACGGGTGGGATTTTCTTCAAAATTCACTGTAAATGTTAGAATTTTAACGAAAAAACCGCTGCTTTTAGGTTAGGTCTCTTATTTATTCGCTTAATTGAACTTTCCCACCTGAAACCCAGTATATTTCATGTTTAACTAGAAAAAAGCATTATGCTTTATTATTAAGAATTGAAAATTACTGCCAAATTAATTTTAATTTGTGTAGAGTAAAATTACCTAAATTTTTAAGAGTTGAAAAGTATACATGTATATCAAATTTACTATGCAGCCTCTCAATTACTATTTCATAGACCGAGTTTTTAGATTTACTATACAAATGAATAGTAAATGTATATTAAAATTGCAAACATTGTTAACACTGTACAAAAATGATTGAAAAGAATATTCACTTTAAAAAAATGTTCACGCAATTCATGAATTGTATATTGTTACTCGTTTTTTTCAAAGGTTTCCTTTTTTTCTACACCGGCAGTTATTTAATTGCTTTCGAAAACTTTTTCGGAGAAACGAGAAACCTTCAAAAAACCTCAAAAATTATATATAATGCAATGTATTCGTGCCACATTAATAATCCAATAAAAAAACAGTAAATCTATTACAAACTGTATAGCACCCTTCAATAGTAAGAGAAAATCCTCGTGCAACACATTGAGAATTTAATCTGGGGAATAAATAAAAAAATATCAGTTTGTTTATCATTATCAATGTTTCAGGGTAGTAAACAGTTTGCAAATCTAATATGATGTTAGTACTAAGTTAATTATCACTCAGTACGATTAGCGCAACGTTTTGCAAATTTAATATTTGTTAGATTTCGACTCGGAAGTGATAAACAAAATAATAATTCGTTTATAATTCATAACGTTTCCAATTGGAAACAGTTTGCAAATGTAATATGATGTTGGTAATAAGTTGTTTATCACTTAATACGATTTGTAAAATGTTTGTAATTTTTCGCTAGTTTATAAAAGTAACTGATTTGCTTAATTGCAATTTTATTATTATTTCCGGCAAGTGATTCACATCGACACGAGAAACTCAACTGTTTCACTCGACGTCGTTCGTTATCAGCCCCTTTTTCGAACGATCATCTCGTGTATTCATTTGTTAAATTTCGAATCGTATCGTCTCATTTTTCGAAAGACATCGAACGAGGTCCTTGAAAATAATCGAGAAACGTCACTTGTGACAGCCTTTCAGTGACAGAGCTCTGCTGCCAAAGATTATTTGGATTTAACGTTTAATTTAGCGTTAAATCTGTTCATCTTAAATTTTTAATTTAACGATTAAACACAATCTGGAGAAGGATGGCAGAAGATACAAGCTATGTAGGGAAAAGAAAATCTACGGGGTGGATACATATCTAATTTTAAATAAGGAACAATACTGAAAAATAATACAAATACTAATAATAATGTATTCTAAGTAAAATCTAAAATAAGAAACTTATATAAACAATAAGAATTATCATTCGAAATTCATTTGAGATATATTTTTGAATATATTATATAATTCAATCTTCTGAGTAATGAACTGATGACTGATGACGATTCATCTGAATCGAAATCAGTGACAAAAAGAAGGAGAAAGGAAGTTCTAGGAAGTATTTTTGAATGCGGATACACGGATAAAAAGAAGTTCGCGAAATGTAAGGCTTGCTCTGCACAAAAGTTGGAAATTATAATGAAAATAATGGATGGGAATGCAACTGGAACTACCTGATATTTAAAAAAATTCCATGCTGAGGAATACAAGAGAGCCTTTTCTGATAGTGCAGACCAGCAGCCAAAAGAAGTATTATTGATAAGCATTTAAACATAATATAATCAAAATTTTACATTCTATCACTTTTAGCAAGAAATTCAATAATTTTAAAATGCATTTTGGATAATTTTTCAATTTCAATAAATTTCAAACAAATTTATATTTTTCAAAGAAATGAGAAGCCGAAAAATTAATTTGTACTCTCTTTGAAGCCTGTTTTAATGGAAATATGATTTTTGTAAGAATCTTAGAAAACATTACTTTCAATGAAATAAATCTTTTTTTGACAAAAAAAAGTAGTAAGCCACTTTCTACATTATTATTTTCATACAGTAAATCGAAGATTAATATTATTAGTTTGAAACTAGCTGTGATTTCGATCTCGAGTGTTTCCACTTTGTTTGTATTTATAATTATATGGTGCTCATTTCACGAGCACTTTGCTTCCCGTTAGAAAATATATTTGCTTCCTCATAGAGGAAGCATTAGTTATTTTTTCAATAATATACAAACCAAAGTCTTCATTTGCTCAATTTAAAGATAGAAATTTACAAAAAATACAAAATTACAAAATAATACAAAAAATGTTTTACATACAAAGACAAATCAGACAAATCAAATCTTGTTTTCGAAATAATAATTTTTCGAGCTGGAAAAGGGAAAGGAAAAGTTCTCTCGCGCCCTATCCCTTTCCCAGCTTTATGATTTCCTTACAAAAATGGCCAGAATTACTCTATTTGAGAATTTATGATCAAGAAGTATTTTCTATTCCTGCGTCAACTTTGAATTATGTCGATGAAAAAAGTTTTTCTGTTTAAAACTGATGATTCAGATATTATAAATGAGCATAACTTGACAAATCTTCAATAAAGTGTATTATTATTACAGATCAATCGATGCGCTTCGAATCAAGGAATATTCTCCGTTCTTGCATTAATTTTGAATTATGTTATTGAAAAAAGTTTTACTATGAAAAGCCGTGCTTTCAAATATTATGCATTACCATCACTTCCTACTCTTCAGTAAAATGTATCAATGTTATAAGTCAATCGATTCGTCTTGAATGAACACAACTTTTCTATTCACACATCAACTTTAAATTACGAGAATGAGAAAACTTTTACTATAAAGAATGATTTGAAAAATATATAAATTACTATAACTTCCCTACTCTTCAATGAAATGTATTGATATGGAAGGTCAATCGATTCGTCTCAAACCAAGGAATATTTCATATTGTTGCATCAACTTTGAGTTATGTTGAAGAAAAAAGATTTACTTAAAAAAACCGTATTTTCAAATATTATGCATTACCATAGTTTCCTTACTCTTCAATGAAATGTATTAATATTATAGGTCAATCGATTCGTCTCGAATCAACACATCTTTTCTGTTCTTGAATCAACTTTGAATTATGTGAATGAAAAAAGTTCAACTATAAAAAACCGATTTTGAAAATATAGGTATAAATAACCATAACTTCCCTACTCTTTGATGAAATTTAAATTTAATATGTCAATTGATTCGTCTCGAACCAAGGAATCTTTTATATTCTTGCATCAGCTTTGAATTATGCGAATAAAGAAAGTTTTCTATGAAAATCCGATTTTTAACATATTATTGAGTGCTAAAAAGAATGCAATATATATTTTTAAAAATCCTTTGGTCAGTTTTAAGATATTAGTGAGGAAAATAAGCCCTCCATATTTCATCGAATTATCTGCAACCGTTTTCTAGTTATCGTGTTCACAAAAAAGCGTGACATGCACACACACATCCACACACACACACATCCGGACAATTGCTTAGAACATTGTATTAGATAAATAAATTAGGGAGGGTTAAATTGAATTAATTTAAAAATTTTGGAAAATGTTACCATTGCAAAGCTTCCTCTACGAGGAAGCAAAAAGGAAATTCAGTCTCTCAAGATGAAAAATGTTACTTTTTCTAAATTTAACAACAAAATAAAGTAGCATTTAGACCGAATACATTCTAAATCGGAAAGGCTGTAAAGCGTGCATGCTGAAGTCACAAAATCGTTTCGAAACATAATATTTAGTTGTGCCACTTGAAAAATTAGGAAAAATAGTTTCTTAGACCTTTTCTTCATCTTGCCTCTTTTTCAAAATGTTCGCTTAAGTTATTATTATTCAAATCGGCTGTAGTTGTATTTTTCTCAATTGAATGACATTAAAACAATTAAAACATTCTAAATGGTCATGTTGATATAATATTATTTTTTTCCAATGGGCTACAATTGTTTTTTTTTTTAATTAAATTCAATTGGAGCAATTAAAACATTATATTTTGTAATATTTTCTAAAAAAATGTAATGTGTAAATCTATAAGTTGAAAAAATTTTGTTTACGAAGTATTAAAAAATTGCATTGTTACAAGAAAAAGACAGTTGTAACCGAATTTATTGCATTTTTAGCGAAAATTTCCAGAAAAAGAGGCCAGAGAAGAAAAGTGTTTGCAAACTTTTTTTTACAATTTTCAAGTGGAAGAACTTCACTTTTTCAAATATTATTTCGTTATTGAAAAAATACGAACTCTTATTTTCTATTGAAATAAACTCAATTTTCTCTTCTTTAAGATGTAGGCACAAGATAAATGATTTTTTCGATAAATGTACCCTATTAATACCAACTTAGAAAGAAAATCAAGAAAAAATAAAAAGGTGGCCTCGTTGAGAAAATGAAGGTTGAAGAGTTTCAGAAAAACGGCAACGATTTTTTTTTGTAAAATACAGTACCACCTTAAAAATTTGTAATACTCATAACTTAGTCAAAACATTTTTTTGTTTAAATAGCAAAATATGAGTCAACTAAAATTCCTTAAAAACAACATAAAAAAGAACATATTTTGTCTTAAACCGATTTGGTGACTTCACTTCACAATGCCATGAGATCAATGATTTCCTCAACTTCCAAGGATATGCAAGAAGCCGTAATGAAAACGCTACAAAAAATGTTTCAAAGATATCTTTCACTGTAGATAGTTGGACCTCTGTATAAAAATATGTTCGGAATAAACTTTTTTTCATAGAAAATATAAATTCTAAAGCTATGAAACTTCAAAGACTTTTTAGATTTTTTTAATTTAAAGAAAAATTTGATGAAGTTTCTCTAGTCCATTAGTCTGATGTATTTTATGAAACAAAATTGTATATTTTTTTAATATCGCTCAGGTATGAAGGTAAAAGTTAGCTTTAACCTTGAGAAAAGGCCTTTTTTACGTCCATCAACTCATTTTCTATTTATATTCATTTAAATATGGCAATATTAAAAATTTTGGAAACCAGCTTCTCGGTTGTTCGGTCAGATCGATCGATTTGACAAGAAGTTCGTTTTAACGAGACGATATGAGATGACAGCTCGATTGTCAAGGCGATGAACAAAAAAATTTGTGGTCGTTTCTCGGACCATGTCGCTCGAATGAATCACTATTGCCGGCCGAGCAACGTTTTTCAAATTTCATAATTTTCAGATCCCAACCTCTCTAACAATTGGTACCTCAAAACGCAACATTCGGAATTTCCACTGAAATTTTAGGAGTCGAATGGCAAAAAATGTAACAACTTGAAAAACGATAATTTGCGAAATGTATTTAGTTTTGCAAATCATACAATAGTCTTTTCTCAACGGATAAAAGCAGAAACAACATTTTGAAAAATCTTTGGTATTTTCGCTCAGGAGAGATTAACAAAATATTAATTTGTTTATAATTAATAACGTGGCCGCATCATGAACGTTTTGCAAATTTGATACAGGATAGAGACTTGAGTATATATTTACTCACTCAAGTTTGCAAAATGTTTTGAATTTTCGTGGAACAATGAGGGGAAAGTTTTGCAATTTAATTGTTTTAAACAAATTGCCGACCCGATGACGTTATGCAAAATTTTATTTTATGTTCAACATATGAAAAAAAACATACAATTTTTCTGAAGACCTTCGGAATTTTTGTTAATTGATTAGCTATTTCCACTAGTCTACTTTTCACGACATTGAAGTTTGCCACAGATATGGACTTGAAACTTGTGTAAAATATCACATTTTTCTTACTTTTGAGTGTTTGAAATTACATTTCGAAATAAAAGTAAAATGATTTCATATATTCATGTGACAAATAAGTTGAAGAAAAGTGATAATTAAAATATTTTTCGGACGTCCTAAATTTGATTTCGATGAAGGTTGCTCCAACACGGGGTGGATTGGAAAGATTCTAATTTTTGACTATTTACCATAAGTGACATATCGTTGGAATCGCCGAAAAACATAGATTCCTAATATAATATTATTAAATTATTAATTGTAAAATTTAAAAAAATCATGTTACGTATTTCACTCCTCATTAGTACAAAGGACCCCCTGCAGGTAAGGGTCGGCGAAAGAGAGCTCAGAAGAGCAACCGGTGCGGTGTAGACTAGGTGATGAGGTGGGTGTACCTGAGCTATTGAAACTGGACATTATAAATAGTGCTACTACACTAATATAATTCCGGAGTTCTCGAACAATAAAATTAATCTCTTGTCAGTTTTGGTTTCAGTTAGGAAATTTTCGATCTTATTTTATTACTCTAAAATTCGAAGCTTTTCAACTTTGAAGACCCATAAAATCAATTTAAATAACAAAATCATTATAAAAATTCATAGTCTTTTTATATTACTAGGTTCTTATAAACGTATTTTTGTTTGTTTATTCAACTTCATTGTCATTCCAGATGTTGGACGATTGTCCAGTTATTCTGATTTTAAAGGCCTCGATTCATAATTTGTTCTATTTTTAATACATTCTCAAATTGATTATGGAGAGAAATATTTCAAAAAACAAAGCCCCAACAAAAACTTCTACCGTGCAAAAAATTTATCAATTTCAAAAGTATGAATTTGTCAAAAAGAATTTGGTGAAAAATTTTAAGAAAAAATAATTATAATAAAATATATTTTGAAAGCATATACTTTGAAAAAAATGTCATTTCAGGTCTTTATTTATGAGCGTACATTTTCACTTTGAAGAATTTCAAAATGCAGTAATACTTGAACGACCTCTTATGTTTATTCCGAATTAAAAATGGTTTAATCCGAAATGAAAAAGCCTGCATGTTTCAAATACATATCTACAGGCACACAGCAAATATACGCCAAGCAACATATGAACTCATTGTTCAACCAATGCTTAGAAAAAAAAAGTCGCATCGAGATATTTTCGAAAGGAATGCAATAGTATTGTCCATTTTTAATTCCGACAATTACTTTATTTATAACAATTGCAGAACTATAGAAAATAATGTGATTGTTTGAAAATTGTTTAAACAAAGAAGGTGTTTTTCGTTTTCCGATACGAATCTTAGTTTTTTAAAATAATTGTGAATGTATTAATATTTTTAATGCGAATTCTGAAAGAAAAATTATGCTCATATCAAAAAAATTGAGTAGTTGCATTTTAAGCCAAAGAGTTGAATTTTCATGCCAAAAAGACGAACTTGAACCAACAAGATTATTTTCAGCCAAAAAAGATGAATTTTCAAACATGTAAAATTACTTTTCTTCCATAGAAGATGAATTTTGAAAATTGAAATTGAAAGACATATCAATTTACTACAAATAGTTGAAATTTGAATTCAAAAAAATTAATTTTCATCAAAAAAGAAGAATCATCAACCAGTTGCATCCAATGAAAAATTACGGATTTTTGACGAAATAGTAGAATCGTCAAACAAAATGATGAATTTCCAACAAACAAGGTTAATGTTAAAACCAAGAGAAAGAATTTTCAAGAAAATACATGAATTTTCTACCAAATAGTTGAATCACAATTAGGGCTACAGTTTAATATGAGGGCTACATTTACAACCAAAAGTGCAATAAATATATTTTCAGATAAAAAAATTAAGTTAAGAAAAAGAACTTCCAACAAAATACTTACATTTGCGAAAAAAGTTTAATTTTCAGCAAAAAATATGATTTGTCAACATAAAAGGTAATTAACGACCAAATAGCAGAATTTTTACCTGATAAAGAGATAAATTTTCAACCAAAAGTGTAATAAATAATTTTGCAGATAAAAAATTAATTAAAAGAAAAATGTATTTCCAACCAAAAATTCACGTTATGAAATAAATAGTTTAATGTTCAACCAAAAATATGAAATTTTAAGAAAAAAGTTCATTTACGACAAAATAGTTGAATTTTTAACTTATAAGCGATACATTTTCAACCAAAAGTGGAGTCAAACTTTTTAGATAAAAAAATTGTTCTTCCACAAAAACAAAAGAATTTTAAAAAGAAATAGATATTTTGAAAAAAGTAGCTCAATTTTGAACGAAAAATGTTAATTCTCAACGAAAAATTTAATTTACGACCAAATGATTAAATTTTTAACTAGAAAAGATAAATTCTCAACGAAAAATGGAATAATTAAATTTTCAGTTGAAGAAACATATTTTGAACGGAAAAAAGCAAATTAGTTAACTCCAATGGAAAATTACAAATTCTTGGCAAAATAGTTGCATCCTCAAACAAAAGGATGATTTTTTAACAAACAAGAATAATGTTACATATAACAAAAAGACGAATTTAAAAAAAAAATTAATTGTCGACCAAAAAGTTGAATCATAAATTTGTGAGGGATACATTTTGAACCAAACGTGAAATAACTAAATTATCAGTTCAAAAAGTTAATTGAAAAAAAAAAGAATTTTCAACCAAATAGTTACATTTTCAAATGAATAACCCAAAATTATTAATTTTTAACAAAACAGTACATTTATAACAAAATATTTGAATTGTCCACATACAATAAACGGAATTCTAACAAAATAGTCACATTTTGAAATTAATAGTTCAATTATCAATCAAAAGCATGAATTTTCAAAAAACCATAAATTCTCAAGCTGTTAGCCAAAAAGACGAATTTTTTACATAACTGTTCATTTACGAACAACTAGGTGAATTTCAAATTAAAACCATGTATGTTTAACCAAAAAATTCATTATTTACAATGTAGTTCAACTTTAAACCAAGTAGTTGCTTTTCCGCAAAAAATGTATTCCTAATGAAATATGCTGTTGAAATATGTTGGATAGGTCGTATTTCAACCAAAAGAGATTTTATTTTCAAAAACAAAAATAGTTGAATTAAACTAAAAAACGACCAATTTTGAACAAAACAGCTGAATCCTCAACCAAAACGGAATAATTTTCAACCAAGCAGTAACATTTTCAGTCAAGAAAATTAATTCTCAACAAGAAAAAAAGAACTTAAAATTTCAAGTGAAACAGATTAATTAAAAAAAAAAAAACAATTGAAAAAATTTACTTTCACATTGGTATTCAGCAGCCCCAAAAAATCTCTAGAATTTTAAAATTTGCAAATTTTAGATCCAAATTTCTCTTCAGCTACCCTGAAAACGTATAAATACTAATTTTCATGAAATTCAAACCTCTTAAAAAAAATTTTATTTGCGATATTATATCCTTCATTTTCAATTTTTGAAGTCTGATAATAAATTCGGACTCAACGACCTAAAAAACTTACAAATACTCATTTGCATACAAATTCAACGAATTTAAAATTTTGGTATCAAACATTGTGAATTTTGGAATTCTGATACCAAATTTAAATTCAGTGGCCTCAAAAACATAAAGATACTCATTTTTATGAAAATTGAACCATTTTCAAGCTTTTATATTCACGATTGAATCTTACTATTTGACAGTTTTCAAATTTCGGCCGGCGAAAGGCACCTGCTGATTCACTGAGAGTGAATGCAGTGTTGCCAAATCACGGAGGTGGGAAGGTGTGCCTCTTACCTGTGATTGGAGTTATATATGCTGGAGGTGAGAACGTACAGCTTGTATCTGCTAGTATGGCGACACTAGCGCCGGTGATATATACCCGAACTAGGTAGGCGATACTGCTGATAAAGGATGAACGTTGTCACCTCCGAACGTTTTTTCGCCAAATGCAATAAAAGTCCATCTAAAATGGATTTACATCGAAAAATAGGCAAAACGTTGTCACCTCCGTTTTCGGAGGTGACAACGTTATATATGAGGCGACAACGTCTAGTGTATATATATTTTTGAGGTGACAACGTACAGTCTATACATATATATATATATATATATATATATATATACAGGGTGTTTTTTTTTAACTTGAGACAACGAAATATCTAAAAAAATACGCATCCTACGGAAAAAATGTCTGGAATAAAAACTTTTTATTTTCGAGGGCGAAAAAAGATTTGCTAAAATTTACCCCACCACCACCCCCACAGGAGGCAGTTATCACAGATTCAGATTCTCCTTTGCGAAATACGTAAGTTTTATTCGGAAAATTTGTTTCGATTCGCGATAGATGGCGCTGCAATTGCGAAAAATGAAATTGTTGACACTACTTTTAGCTCTACCCAGGAATAACGGCGCGGACGTAGTAGTTGTCTATTCCCTTCGGTGTGCTTAATTTCGGGGAGTACCCTTGCCTCTCACCACAGGGATGCTTGATTTCGATTAATTATTTTACAATAAGTGCTCAAAATGGTGTCCTCGCACTCCAATGCACTTGTTAATCCGAGCTTTGAAAGATTCCACATAACTGCGAATTGTGTCTGGTGATATTTGTGCACAAGAAGACCTGATTCGCTCGATCATGTTATCACGAGTTGTGGGCACTTCTTGATACACGCGATTCTTTAGATAACCCCACAAATAGAAATCCGGCGCCGTAAGATCTGGCGATCTGGCAGGCCAATTTACTGGACCTCCTCTACCGATCCATCGTCCATTGAATTCGCGATTGAGTACGTCCCTCGCGATTGCCGCATAATGTGCTGGACAACCGTCATGTTGTAACCACATGTTGTGTCGCACTTCCAAGCTTAGGTCTTCCAGCAATATTGGAAGTTGATTTTCTAAAAAGTGACGATTTTTTTCACCGTTCAAATTTCCATCAATAAAATACGGACCGATAAGATGATCTCCAATTATTCCACACCAAACGTTTACGGACCATGGACGCTGATACTCAACTTCACGCAACCAATGTAGATTTTCTACACTCCAATAATGCATGTTGTGCCAATTAACATCACCATGGTTTGTGAAAGATGACTTGTCTGTGAAGAGTACTAGAAAAAAGAAATTCGGGTTTCCTTGTATCTGCTGAACCGCCCATTGACAAAATGTCACTCGGTTCTGAAAATCATTGCCATGAAGTTCTTGATGCAGTGAAATATGATACGGATGATAATTATTACATTTTAATACCTTCCAAACACTGGATAGAGACATTCCGGAATCGCGGCTCAGTTGTCGAGTACTAACATGAGGGTCATGAGTGACTGCAGCTAAAATTGCAATTTCATTATCAACTCCAGTAACTGTTACTTGACGCTTCCTTTTTTTCGGTTGTACGCTTCCGTCAGTGATGAAGTTTCGGACAACCCGGTAAAAAGAAGCGCGTGAAGGAACACTTTCTGGAAAGCGTTGAGCATAAAGCGTGAGAGCATCATTGATATTCCTGCCACTTTCTCCATAAATGAGAATCATTTCAATCTTCTGTTGCTGAGATAGAATTTCCATTGTAAAAGTAATGAAGTAAGGTAATGAGGAAATACAACGACACCCAAACCAACTCAAACGAACGTGGCCAACAACAATAAACCAAACGAAAGCAACCAACACACCCAAATCAAATGAACACAATCAACCTTCCTAATGAATAAACGTCAAGCACGGACAGACGCGGTTATCGCTCGGCCGGAATGACGTCGAGGATTGTAGACAGTGGAGACTCGATGATATGATACCCCCACCCCCTGTGAGTCGTCTTTCACAAACCATGGTAACGTTCATCGGCACAACATACATTATTGGAGTGTAGAAAATCCACATTGGTTGCGTGAAGTTGAGCATCAGCGTCCATGGTCCGTGAACGTTTGGTGTGGAATAATTGGAGATCATCTTATCGGTCCGTATTTTATTGATGGAAATTTGAACGGTGAAAAATATCGTCACTTTTTAGGAAATCAACTTCCAATATTGCTGGAAGACCTAAGCTTGGAAGTGCGACACAACATGTGGTTTCCACATGACGGTTGTCCAGCACATTATGCGGCAATCGCGAGGGAAGTACTCAATCGCGAATTCAATGGACGATGGATCGGTAGAGGAGGTCCAGTAAATTGGCCTGCCAGATCGCCAGATCTTACGGTGCCGGATTTCTATTTGTGAGGTTATAGAAATAATCGCGTGTATCAAGAAGTGCCCACAACTCGTGATAACATGATCGAGCGAATCAGGTCTGCTTGTGCAAAAATAACACCAGACACAATTCGCAGTTGTGTGGAATCTTTCAAAGCTCCGATTAACAAGTGCATCGAAGTGCGAGGACACCATTTTGAGCACTTATTGTAAAATAATTAATCGAAATCAAGCATCCCCGTAGTGAGAGGCAAGGGGACTCACCGAAATCAAGCATCCCTGTGGTGAGAGGCAAGGGTACTCACCGAAATTAAGCACACCGAAGGGAATAGACAACTACTACGTCCGCGTCGTTATTCCTGGGTAGCGCTAAAAGTAGTGTCAACAATTTCATTTTTCGCAATTGCTGCGCCATCTATCCTGAATCGAAACAAATTTTCTGAATAAAACTTACGTATTTCGTAAAGGAGAATCTGAATCTGCGATAACTGCCTCCTGTGGGGTTGGGGGGTGGGGTAAATTTTAGCAAATCTTTTTTCCCCCTCGAAAATAAAAAGTTTTTATTCCAGACATTTTTTCCGTAGGATGCGTATTTTAATTTCCTTCTTTTGTTATATTTGAACAAATGATAACTAAAAGCCTTAAAATAGCAGATTTTTCATATAAATGACCACCTATAACCCAATGCCTTGAATTTGAGCCATTTTCGAACAATATCGACCCAACAAAAAAAATTTAGGGATATAAATTTTTATTTTAATGACAATAGATCCAAGAGCTTGAATTTCAGCCAATAATGCGCATCGGTGAACCTTTACTTTCGTTGTTCAACTACCTATCAGTCCAATAATAAGAGTATTTTTTTAATTATTATGCTTTTATTTAGGAACTTTCATCACGAAAATTTTACACACTTTCCATATATTTGTTGATTTTCTTGTGTATGGATTATTGTTCGTGGAATTGAGGACTATAAAAGTCGCGGTGGAAGCGTGGCTGCCACAATTCTTCTCTTATCGTTTCTGTAAACGTAAAATTCTTTGCCAGCAACATCAGCACGTCTGGGTGTCATTCCACGGTGAGGTAAATTCATAGGTAAAAGGCTAATATCATGCTCCAGTAATGTAACTGGATCTACCCATAACATAAAGCGTTCGCCTTTATAATAGATATACCATGTTTCATCAGTAAGACTCAGTCCAACTTCAGGCTCTTGAAAATAAAATAAAGATTTGTTAATTTAAAAATATTAATAATCGACTTCAAAATTAAACACTGTACAATGCCTAATTAAAGTACTGAATATGAAAAACTCCTACTTTGAAATCATTTAAGCAATTACAACTCAAAAAGATAGCTCTTAAGTGTCCCTAATTTTTAATTGAAAATTTTTATTTAAAATTTAAGAATTTTAAATTAGATTAAAATCAAATTCAAAATCCCATTTAACGTCCAATAATCAAGTTAATGTATAGAATTCCTAAAAATAAAACAAAAATTCAAAGATAAAATTAGGAAAAACACCACAAAATGCTCCCATTGCAATTCCTAAAGACAAAAAACAAAAATTTGTTTCTTTGCACAAACATAAAAAAGAGGAAAGAAAAATGGAAGGGTAAAATGGAAAAAGGGTAAAGAATACAACAGCTGTTTATTGCAGTGCTAAAAACAGTTATGCATGTTTTAACGTGGAAGTAAAATTAGCATTATGAATTATAATTATGAATGATGAGAATGTGAAAAAAATCTTGATTAAACAGTCAAATACGCGTTCTTTTATTTTCACTATTGAATTAATACCAAATTATTTTAAAACCCTGAGCTGGACCTCTGTGTGTGATTTGAAACGTTATTGATACTTTATTACCTTCCATCTCTGATCGGACTCCCAAAAGTTTGTTATCTTCATCAATATATGCCACAAATCGAAAGCCTTCCTCCTCAACAATGCTGATCAAAAAATTGCGATAAGGTAAATAATGTCGTCTACAAGTAGGATCAATAGAACCCGTAAAAGTAGCTTTTGTTACATCTCCAGTCCTATCATCTATCCACAACCTAATTTTCTTGGACATATAATCGAGTACAAAAGTATGTGGGGTTTCATTTCCGGAAGCACTGTATTCTGTTAAAAGAAAAAAAAAGATTTGTAATTCAGAAAGATTAAAAAGCAATATGAAAATTATACATAGAATAATTCTAAACTGAAGCACTTAGAATGAAACAATTTTAATAAAAAATTTTTCATGAGATCACACTTGAGGAACCGTATTCTATAACCGCCTATAAATTTGTCTTGCTCAACGTCGCGGCGTTGGCCGCCGGACAATTTTGAAAAAACTTGGGAATTTTAATATTCAAAGTACATCTTCTAGAAGCCAATTTAATTTTGCACCTTTTTTTACTACATAACGAGTTTGAACTTTTGCTTTTGTCAAAACAGACACATTTATAGAAACAAACCACACCAAAGGGCTGTGGCACGCTGCTGCTGGATCTCACGCTTCGCGTTCGATCATATATTTATCTCGCGCTTCGCGCTCGGCCTTTATATTTCCCCCACATTCATGCACAGACATTTTAAAATTAAAGGTGAAATCATCGACAACTGTGGTTTGGTGATTGTGGATTCTCTTTTGTTCAAGCTTCTTCGGCTTTAGCGAATACATTTAAAAAATAAAATAAAAATTCACTTCTGTTTTTTCAGTGCAGGACGCGAAAAGAGCCATAGAAACACACTTCGCCTGGGGTGATTGGCTAAAGAGATTGATAAGCGAACAAAAGCGTTTCAAAGTAAAAAAGACTCAGAAAAGCTAAACATTTTAGAAAAACCTGCCACTTTCAAGCATTACTTTAACAGAAGGTATTTATAAACAATTTTAAATTCTTTACACAATTATGTTGGTTAACTCGCATTCCCACGTAAATTTTGGACTAAGTTTAACTTCCGGTGATGTACTGCTCGCTCGGAAATCACACTCCGGACATCACAAACTTGCACTAGGTATGAGAATAACATGTTTTTCGAGAAAATTATGCTACCCACGTCAAACCCTTGCACCTACGGTGGGCTCATCGAGGACACGAGATTGCACCAATGACTCAGGTGTAAAAAATACGTCTTTTCCGGGGAAGTCTGGGTTTTACAGTACTTTAGGGTCAATGGAGTAAGTTCTTCGAAGACAAAAGTTCCAGTTAATGCCCTAGGTGTGAAAATCACATCTTCTCCGGGGTCTTGGTTCAATCTCGTAACCTCAAGAATCCCACTCCAAGCACCCTAAAGTACTGTTAAACTCCGA
>CAKNYM010039537.1:20219-30889 GCA_932195095.1 Andricus curvator
AATGTTGCAAACAATCCATCAGCAATATGGTTGTCATGCCTGAGAGCTTGTCTCGAGACGTTTGCAATGTTGAGAACAATCACACTGTCAGTTAGTAAGCCTGTCATGCCTGAGAGCCTGTCTGCAGGCGTTCGCAATGTTGCAAACAATCCATCAGCAATGTGGTTGGCATGCTTGAGAGCCTGTCTCGAAACGTTTGCAATGTTGAGAACAATCACACAGTCAGTTAGTAAGTTTGTCATGCTTGAGAGTCTGTCTGCAGGCGTTCGCAATGTTGCAAACAATCCGCCAGCAATATGGTGGTCATGCTTGAGAGCTTGTCTCGAGACGTTTGCAATGTTGAGAACAATCACACAATTAAATTTAATTAATAACTCTAATGATTGTTAATTAATAACACTAATAGCTATTGATTCTAGAGCATACTGTTGTTCATAGAATTAATTTCAACTCAATATAAATTACAATATCTAATTTATAATGAATAAAGATTCCATAATTTAGAAAATAACTATATAGATACGATACGATAAGATAATAAGAGAGAATCCGTTTTCCTATCTCATTTATGACGTAGAATATATAATGCGCACACAACAGACCATTGAGCAGCGAATCAAATTTATTCTGTAACCTCCTTGTTTATACAACATTAATTTTCTGTATTTAAGAAATGTCACTTGCTCCTGTTTGGCTGAAAGGATAATGTGATGGCGCACCAACATTTTTATCCTTATATCCTGATAATGCCAATAGAATATGCAAGTCGTTTCATTTTTTATTTTTTAACATCCACTACATCAGTTTTGGAAAAATATTACATGACCAGAATTTTTATCAAAAAGTCGGCTGAAATGACTTACTCCATGACCTTTCCTTACTCCATGATCTTTTAATGAGTTCTACATATACATATTTATACGGCTGAGGAGGCCCTACGTCGAAGAGCGAAACGTTAAGTTTCTTAATAAATTTTGGAACAGTATACCAACAATCATAACATCCTCTAATTAATTTTATTACCTGGTCGACATCAAATAACATCATCTAATCACACTGTCAGTTAGTAAGCCTGTCATGCCTGAGAGCCTGTGCTTCCTCGCTGACCCACTATCCGGCTCGAAGGACCAAAAATGTTAATTAATTAATGACGGACTGGCAAGGGGTAGCGAAGGAATCACGTTTGGCCATGGTAAAGTCGACGAAAAAAGGAAACAAGACAATTCATCACCGTTATTACTGAAAGCTTCGAAATACCTTTTATCGAGTTAATCCAAAATACGGGTCCCTGAGCCTATCCAACAAGGCGCTCCTTCTGTACCCAAAAAAGGTTTTGGGTTGTTTGAGAAAATTGGCACAGATGTAGCCTCCGAAAGCTACGACCACGATCGTTCACCGAACGATCGATCCCGACGTGACCGGAAGCAATACGTCATCCGACTCGTCACTTCCCACAACACCAGAAGATTATCTAGTCGGGAAATCACTAATCAAGGAATCGAAACAATGATTAAAACACTGACTTCACTTGAAGGGCTCAAATACTTGAACTGTCTAGAAGAAACACACTTGATTAAAATCGTTGCAACCACCGATAATGTGTACACTCGCCTACACCTTGCTAGCAACTGAATAGCCCGGAAAAACTCCCAAAACTCAACAAGGGATCTTCACGCCACTACCTGAGTCCCCAACCTAACGAAAAGGAAAGCGCCTGAAACTCAAAGAACAGAGAGAGACCTTCAAGGAGAATGAGCATTGGGCAACAACCATTTGATTACCAATGAGACCTTGAAGGTCGATCAAACAAGAATAACAACAGCAAATGAATTATTAACAGCGCCAGATACTCCCTAAACCCAATTTTTCACTTATGTGTCATTGGCGAGAGAACTGTTCAGTTTCAAGTTGATTCACCTAATATTGAAGATTCTGAATAAAATTCACAAAAATTTGAACCAATCTGAAGTAAGAGATAATAAAGAGTTGCTAGAGTGAGCTCAAGATGTTTGGAATAAAATTGGTTATATAACAAATCATTTGATACCAATTAATATGGCCATTCATTCGGTAAATTAATAATTACTCAGTAAGATGAAATGCCTACACAGTGATAATAGAATATGTTCAAATTGTTACAGAGTAAGGAACCAATTTTTGAATGTATGTGTTATCTAGATTAAGGATGTTTTGATATATGATTGATTTGGTATTTTCTACTTACGAACAGGATCAAGAAACGTCCCAAACGTTAACAGCAGCCTTAAGACGAAAATCTTCATTTTTGTATAGACACGCAAGAATGACTGTTGCAGAATTTCTTGCCCCTTAACTAAATGGATCTTTATTATTTTTTACTTGTATATATATACTAGCCCCTATCTTATTTTAGACAAACATTTTTGTCTATGTGTAGGCACGAGTGACTCAGGTGGTACAGACAGAATCCCTCTCTCTGTTCAAGCTACACTCATCAATTTTGCAAGATTTTGGTTATTTATTCTAAAAAGTCGGACGACTAAGACCTGAGAAATAAAGTAAACGAACTCATTTTCGTATAAGTGAACGGCGTGAACAGTTTCACCGCAACTGATGTATTTAAGCAGCTGTTTCAACACTCAAGGCCTCGGTAAAGATGAGGTTGAATCAAGAAAGATACTTTGTTCGAAAACTATTCTTATCGTATGGAAAGAGATTATTGCCCAAGAACTTTCTGTTCTGAATCTTAGTAGATTATGTCAGAAGAAAAATGTTGCAAATAACAAAATATTTCAATATAATCATTACAATTTGAGTAACGGTTCTGGAAAAACAAATTTTTTCAATCTATATCCTTATGCTTGCAGATGTTCTACTTTTCGTTTAGAAAATTGAGAACTTATATCATTTTTTTTTGTAAAATCATCTTTCAATTAGGGATGTGTAGAAAGCTCGAAGCCCGATACTTGGCCGGGCCGAGTCAAGCTTTTAACACTCCGAGTCGAGCCGAGCCGAGATGTTGCAAAAGCTCGAGAAATTGCAGGTTCTCGAAGCGGTTCAGCTACCTAAAAATTCCGAAATTAGATTTGATTTGATTTGCATGAAGCTTGATACTCTGGCGGTTTGGGGGTCACTGATTCCGAATCCGTAATCCAAATTAAAAAATTGAAATATCAGATCAAAAATGGCGGTCCGAAAATTCCAAAAGTGATTTGATTTGCAAAAAACTTGATTCTAGGGCGTTTTCACAGTTCTTTGCATTCACACGAATTCCTTTAAATTCGCTTGAATTTCTTTAAATTCATATTGAATTTCTTTGAATTCATTCTAGTTTGGTAGACTGTATGTAATCTTTCTAATTCTTTATGAATTGCTTAAAATGCTTTTGACGCTTTCAGATTCTTTTAAATACCTTCAAATTCCTTGAATTGTATTGAAGTCTTGGAAATCCCTAAATTATCTGAATTCAGGGAATTGTAGGAATTAAGAGAATTCACGGAATTCAGGGAACTCAAGGATTTAGCGAAATTCAAGGAACTCAGGGAATTTCAGGAATTCAAGGAATTTACGAAATGCAAGGAATTTACGATATTCAAGGAATTTATTAAATTCATGGAATTCATGGAATACAAGGAAAATAAGATAAGATAAGAATACAAGAAAAAATTCACTGAATTCACAAAAATAAAGGAATTCACAGAATTCAAGGTATTCGCTTTATCTAAACAATTCACGAAATTCAAGGAATTCATGGAATTCAAGGAAGTCCTCAAGTCCTTGAATTTCTTGAATTCCTAGAATGCCGTGAATTCAGGAATTATGTATGTTAATTTTCTGGGTGATTGTTCCGGAAAAAAAAATTTTCTCTTCAATTTTCTGTGTTTCTATAGAAACCTTCTTATCTACTTAGGTGGTTATAAGTTATCGTATAATAATTACACGAAGTTTACGATAATTTCTGTTTATGCCTTTCCATGCAAAGTTTCATGCAAACGCCTTTTTTTGTTCTTGTTCTATTTTCCGAAAATATTTTTATTTTTTGATTGAAATATTAAATATTACAGTTTTTGTAAAAAACTCATCTATTTAGGTTTAAAATGCAACTCTTAGGTTGAAAGTGGAACTACTTTTGAAAAAATTCATTTTTTTGGTTGACGAATAATAATCCAGGTTTTGTTATGAAAGAGATTTTAAATTAGATGGCCCATAAACCATTATGTTCTTTTAGCCACATCAAAAAATCCCACCCTTTGACGATAGGGGGGTTTATATCTCGGTACATGATAGGTGAATCGTATGCAATTTTTAATGTTTTTTTCTCAATATTTCAATCTGTATCATTAGAATTTTTTTTCATAGTCAGATGTTAACATAAGTTTTAATGTAATATCTTGAAATCTAGGCAAACAACTGGATTGACTCGAAAAAAAAATATTACGAGTCTGTATAATACAAAATGCAGACAAAACCATACAAGACCGTTGTTATTTTTTCCAATGCTTTAAGGAGGTGAAAAAATAACAAAAATTGTGCCTTTGCAGTAGGAAAAACTGAAATCATGGTCTCCATCAAGTCATGACTCTCTTATTTTTAACAACTTTGTCGGTGAAAGAAGAAATCATTTTTGATATTGCATATTATTTAGAATTAATTTCAAAACCTAGAAATTTTTTAAATAATTAATAAAATGTCGAAATTCTCAGGAGACACAATTAAAGCTTGATAGTATAGAAAATATTCATTTTCGTTTGAAGTCACGAAATTGTTTGTATTCTTTCACGTTCACGACGAGTGTAGGAAAATACGCCCTAATTATGTAATTGCGGAACAAATATTCATTCACCACTACTTTATGTTTGAAAAAGTCGAGCTGGGTTTGTTTATATTTTAGAAAATAAAAAATTATTGCTACATTTTTTTATTTATTCTGCCGTATAAGGTGAAGTCAATCATCATAATTATTTTGAACAAACTCTATCATTTCGCATTTTCAAACATGAAAGATTAGAGATAATTGCGAACAACGTGATACAAGCTTGAGAAAATATATTTGTCATGACGAATGCATATAAAATTGTACTTTCAGCTTCCTTTCCCCCACTGCTCGGAAGAGTTCTACAAAAACCCTTACGACAATTTTGAGTCAGCACTTTATCCAAAAAAATACCATATACTTTGAAGATACCTACAAATTTTTGATTCAGAAAAATTACATATTGAAACCGCTTGAAATAAAAAGCAAAAATAAAAAAATGGTTCAAGTCCGTGACATTGGAATCATCAAAAACAGGCGTCAAATCTCCAGTAGGGCATCTTATCTTGAGCATTGCGTATGACTTTATGACTTGTAAAATTGCTTCAATAATATGTATGGCTGTCATATGTATAAAGTAAAATTGTTATTCTTAAAGTTGACTACATTAGCTCTGAAGAAGGAAAAACATAAAAATGTGCATTTTTTTAGAAATATTTAATGCACTTTCAGCTCCTGATTCTGGATCTTAGAAGCGAGAGAAAAAGATTAATCGAGTCTCATATAAAACTACTCTTTCATACGCATATTAATAATTTTAGATGCTTTATCCGCTCTAACATTTCTTAAACCAGATTTATATGAAAAATTTGATCGTTTAACCGTAACTTAGTGTTTGAATAATAGAATACTCATTCCTTAGCATGAAAAAAAATGGAAAAACACTAGATTCTTTTACGAAAGTCAAGCTGTAAAAATATATTGACTGATGATTTAGTGATTGCAGTCACTAATCAATTATTAAACTTTTTTGGTTGATTGATAATTTCAATATGAAACGGTTTAAAAAATTAAGACATTTGACAAAATGAAAACAAACGGTAAAGCTCCTAGCTTTTAATTTTTTTTAACGGAAATAAGGTAAGTGCGCAAATGATTCTTGTTTTGCCATTTTGATGGAATAATTTGTACAAACATATATTTTCGTGGAGGTGATGTAGTCGATTTACAAGTTTCAAGATATTATAGCCTTGTTACTGTTTTCATGAAGGTGGAAATCTTACACAATCGCGTTTTTCTATCAAAATTTTATATTGAGTCAATTCAAATTCTTTAAGTTTGTTCTAGTAATATATTTAGCTCTAAATAAAATAATATATTTTAAACTGATAGATAATACTTTAAAGTTTTTCACCGTTCAAGTAGCTAATAGTTCTGGAATTTAATTTAATAACTTTTACTAATTTTTACTGATGTGCATTAACTCAAATTAAGTTAGTGAATTGTCAATAGTAATGCGGAAAATATCAATAGTACAACACTTTTTCTGAACGTTTAAAAAATCACAAAAAATATGAAAATAGTTGTACTAGAACTTATTTTCTATTTTTCGATATTTTTGAAATTTCAAATAACTCTGCTTGGTTTACATTTTATATCCTTTGTTAGGAAGCGTCCATTAACTAAGTGAGGCTTTTTTTGAGGGCGAAGGGGTACGGAAATCTTATTTTTTCTCAAATATGTTATCTGAGATCTGCTTTGGCTATTGAAATTACTTTTAATTATATAACATATATATATATATATATATATTAAAATAAGAAGTTAAACAACCACCGCAGGGTCCCACTGGGAGCAACTGCCATCTTAAAATGATACTTTGAGGTGACGAACCAATGATAGTTTCGCACCTCCGAAAGCACCGATTACGAGGACAATTACTCTAAACGAATATTTCAGATACAGTCGTTGCAGCTCCCTTTCAAGGTCTTGACAACTCTCCTCTTTATCCGCCTTCTTGGCAGTGATGTTATATTCCAACTGAGCCGAGAATTCGATCACGAATATAGTTCGTTTCTCGAAGGCTTGGAGGACGATGTCAGGCCTCGAGTGTACAACGGAGACTGCTGTCCGAAAATCGTAGTTCCAGAAAATTTGGCACTTCTCGTTTTGAACAATTGACTCTACCTCCCTTGAAGCGTTCGGCAGGACAGGGTCGCGGCCAAAACCGTAAGAGCAACAAAGATTGTGATAAAGCAATCTTAGGGCCGCATTATGTCTGTAGATATACGTCGTTTCCGTGTGGGTGGGACACCCCGATAGTATGTGTTCTAGGTACTCAGTGGGTGCATGACACGCTCTACACCTATCGCTTGGAACTTCTTGACATAAAATGTGGCCATGGTATACTAAGGTGGAAATGACACCGTCCTACCATGCGACAATGAAACTCTCTCCACCTGAATTAGGCCCTGATGATCTGAGGAGAGCAAAAGTTTGCTTTTTCGACAAGGACTGTTTTCCTACATTTCTGTGAAAGATTCCGTGCATTTTCTTGTCGAGTAGCTGCTGGTGAAATTTTTTAATATCTGCTTTCTTTACCTAGGCTTTTAGAAGTGAAGATTCTAGATGGAGTAATGAACTCTCCTCACTTCTGATGTTGAAATTCAGGCCAAGGGTTTTGGCCGCTTGCTCTGCGGCTTTAGGAACGCTCCTTTGCTAATCATCTTGTGGTTCCTGACCATTTTCAGGAGAGGGCCTCTGCCATTTGCAAGGATGTAAACTGTACTTAGAACAATTCGGTTATGAAGACACTAGAGATTCAGTAGTTCGCATAGTCTAAAATATTCCGTTCTTAAACGATTCAATTTGAAATTTTTCAATCAAAAAGATCCTTTTTTTAAATATTCATCAATATTTGTCTGTTAATGAAAAATTTGCAATTATTATTATTATTATGAAATAATGTCTCATGCTTAAGATGGTCACAGCTCAATATGTCAAAGGCATTTTTGTTAGAGTTGGATTTTTACTTTTGAAAAGTCTGGACGGGGCTGTCCCTGTATATATTATCAGTCACGGACGCATTTTTGTTATGCAATCAAGGTATACCATTATACCATTAAGCCATTTCCCTTTCAGGGTAGGCGTGACACTACCCCAGTTGGGTAGTGTTTCTAGGTGGATAGTTTCTTGTAGTAATTAACTACAAGTTTGGGCTCACCACACCCATAATATGCCAAAAGCACGCAGTATTCTCGAATGGTCACCCATCCAAGTACTAACCGCGCCCAACGCTGCTTAACTTCAGTGATCTGACGAGAACTGGTTTTTTCAGCGTGGTATGGCCGTTGATCTGATAAAAGCAGTGCGCCTAATTTGACATACTGGACAAAGACTGGTTTTTACCCCATCATTCGCTCCATCATCATAGCCACGGACTAAGTCAAGTGACTGATGAGATAAGGATGCTATAAGTCATTTTAATTCTATGTTTTTAAATCATTTGCGGTGATGCTGTAGGTAGAAAATTAGGAGCATGGTGTAGTTTGCAGTTTGTCTTTTACCGCTGTTAATCTTACACAGCGGTTGCGAGTGTTGGAGGTTACAACAGTCGTCTCTGGATGCTTTCTCAAAGCTAACCATGCTTCTTAGAGCTACCATGTTTCTTAGAACTATCATGTTTCTCCAAATACCATGCTTTTTAGAGCTACCATGTTATTATGAGAAGTTGTTAATTAAAATATAAAATTTTCATGAATAGGAGATTTTTGTATTTTATAGTGTATATTATTTAAAAAATTAGAAAAAACGCTGAGGGAAATATTTTTGATACTGGGCTTGTTTCATATTTTCAAATATATTTTTTGCCTAGTCATATTAAAAGAGTACTAATAACTGAATATAATTACTCCAGGAAAGTTTGTTTTTTTAAACAAATTAAATTTTTCTTAATATTCAAAGAGTATACTTCTTGAATTTCTTGCGAGAAGATGAGGCATTCTCATTGGGATAGCGGCGGAAGTAAACATCAGTCTGATTAGCGCATTTGATGGAGGAATTAATATGGCTGCTAGCGATTGGAGTAAACATGAAGTTTTTCGCGTTTATTATTTAAAACGCGTTCAAAAAGTTTGAATAAAGGTCCACAAACGTATTTAAAATGCTGAGAATTTCAGTAAATCTAGAATTTGTAAGGTGTGGTAGTGCGAATATGCCACAAGTCGACATGTGGATGGTCATAAATTTATTCGCTAGTTGTCTGTTGGATACTTCGATGGTCAATAGAGCCACTGCATACCATTATTCTGATTGGTTCAGCGGTTTTTCAGCGACGTTTCAAGGTCACAGAGTTGTTTGAATAGGGTTTTAGATATTTTATGCACTATTTTTTATGCATTTTTTATGCACTATTAAAAAAATATATTATCTAAAATTCATGCAACAACCCCATTCATTAAAGTAGATATCTTAAATTCCGGATTAATATATATAATATTCTTTTATAGAGAATCAAGCCTCTGCATTATTATTATTTTTAATAAATTTTTGATTTCTGAGGAAAATGCTGCAATCATTGTTCAAATATTATTATATTCAAATATTATGATCACCTATAATCCAATGCCTTGAATTTGAGCCATTTTCGAACAATATCGACCCAAAGAAAAAAATTTAGGCATATACATTTTTATTCTAATGACAATAGATAACAAAAAACACACATCTCAACATAGCGAATTTGATTTTCAAATAAACAGCAACATGCCAAGAACTTGAATTTTAGCCAATAATGTGCATCGGTGAACATTTACTTTCGTTGTTCAACTCCCGAACAGTCCAATAATAAGAGTATTTTTTAAATTATTATGATTTTATTCAGGAACGTTCATCACGAACATTTTACACAATTTCCATATATTTGTTGTTGATCTTGTGTATAGATTATTGTTCGTGGAATTGCGGATTACAAACGTCGCCGTGGAAGCTTGGCTGCCACAATTTTTCTGTTCTTATTTTTGTAAACGTAAAATTCTTTGCCAGCAACATCAACACGTCTGGGTCTGATTCCATCGCAAGGTAAATTCATAGGTAACAGGCTAATATCATGCTCGAGTAATGTAACTGGATTTACCCATAACATGAAGCATTCGCCTCCATAATATATATACCATGTTTCATCAGTAAGATACAGGCCAACTTCAGGCTCTAGAATATAAAATAGAGATTTGTTAATTTAAAAATATTATTAATCGACTTTAAAATTAAACACTGTACAATTCCTAATTAATGCACAGAATATGAAAAACTCCTACTTTGAAATTATTAATGCAATTACAACTCAAAAAGATAGCTCTTAAGTATCCCTAATTTTTAATTGAAAATTTTTATTTAAAATTTAAGAATTTTAAATTAGATTAAAATCAAATTCAAAATCCCATTCAAAGTCCAATAATGAAGTTAATGTATGGAATTCCTGAAAATAAAACAAGAATTCAACGATTAAATTTGGAGAAATGCCACAAAATGCTCCTATTGCAATTCCTAAAAACAAAAATTTGTTTCTTTGCACAAAAATAAAAAAGAGGAAACAAAAATGAGAGGGCAACCAACCAAATCTCCTTCCTTCTCTTTTTCATTTCTTTCGTCTTTTTTATTTTTATTATTATCAAATCACAATATGAAAGCATGCACAATATTTACGTTTCTTTTATTTTTTTTTTTATTTATGTTTTTATTTAAGTTGTATGATTTCAAATGCAGAAGTATTCAAAACTGATGGATGAAATATTAATGGAAGAAGGGTAAAGAATACAACAGTTGTTTATTGCAGTGCTAAAAACAGTTATACACATTTTAACGTGGCAGTAAAATTGGCATTTTTTAAGAGGAACATTATTATTATTATTATAGATTAGCAGTTCGAACTCGAAAGTTC